>JAKSZP010006615.1:0-269211 GCA_022478985.1 Massospora cicadina | reverse complement strand
GGGCAGAAACCAGAACCCCTAAGGATCACCAATGACCTATCTAAGGTCATTGACAAAAGATGGGTTTTTGCTTTGCCATCCAGGGCTGAGGAAAACGGCTTAATTGAGGCAAAGGTCAAGGCGGGAATCGAATTCAAGACCCAAAAAATCACAAGATATGAGGTTTTGGAATCTGGCCAAATTTGAAAAAAATTTTGATTTTGTTGAAAAATGACGAATTTGTAGCCCATATCAGATTCCAATAACCACTGGAATCTTTGTGAAGCAACCCCCTATAAATTTACTCCCAAGATGGGAAAGGCTTTGCTTTTCTCAGATACTCAGATCATTCTAATAAAGTTTAAATTTTGAGCACAATCCTGCATATTGGTTTTTTCCAAATTAATACAACTCTGCAAAATTTTGCAATGTCTGTAGTCCGTTTTCTGCTCTGGTTTGCCCCTACTGTTGTACCTGAGTCCTCTACCTACTCCGCCACCTATTCCGCCAGCTCCGCCTCCTCCTATTTTGCTGCCTTTTGCCCTAGATTTTCGCCACCCTTCCCAGCTCCCAGAGCCTCATGTCCCTGATATTTGTGCCCAGTTTGGTGTGCGTTTTGTTCCACAGATCTATTTGGAAACACAATACTGAACGTTTGGGACGTCTCTTCATTTTGTTGGGTCACTTGGCCTTGTTGTGTCACCTTTGGCCTGTGTCTTTCCCTACAGAGACCTTCTGCGCTCCAGTTTCCCTGACAGCTGATAGAGGAATGTATCATCATACTGGGTAGCTTCCGCTTCATATACTTCAGTAGCTTCAGGTGGGACGTTTGAATTTAGGATAGCGGAGGTAGAGAGTCCAATCTCTACTCCACTCTGACTTTTACCTGAGAGCATTGATCCTGCAGTATGTAAGGGATTCTTCAATTGGGGCACCATCATCCCAGGTGCCCATGGCAACCACAATTGAAATAAATTACCCCATAGGGCCTGCATTCATGCTTAATATTAGTTGGCCCGCATGGAAAGTTGGACTGAAGGCGATTGGAATAAACAGACTTAAGTTGATAGAATGACTACTTCCAGTCATTTTAATTAGGGCTGGATCAGTATCTGGCAGGTGTTGATCAGCAGTTATGTGGCGTACATTGAACTGCGGGGGTTAACCTGGCGAAATCTGCACTGACTGGCTAAATTTCCCCACATAATTAGATCTGTCAATGGCAACAGTGTGAATTCACTCGCTATTGGGTGGAGGGAAAGTACAGCTATATGGCGCAAAAACTGAATGAGTATATAAGGGGTGCGTTGTCCTCCAACCATGGGGTCATGACATTGTAGAGCTCATGGTATGGCTTCACCACAGAGGTCATTGCAATGCACACATCAACTTTGGATAAAATTCCTTCACCAATCAACACATGAGCTTCCATTGTAAATTTCTCAGCAAATATGGTGAAGGTCTCATTCCACTGAAACCTGATGTTCAAGATCTTGGCCTTCTTCTGCAACATCTTTTCAATTCCACCAAACAACTGCAGCACCATCTCCTTGACTTCTTGGTATTTAATGGGACTTGCTTAAAGGTAACGGATGACTTGATTGGTGCTCTCAACATCTAAGGTGAAGATACACAGTTTTGCTCTCAACTGATCCAAGGCTCTTTCCATCGCAAACTCAAATTCCTTAAAGAACCCATGAATATTTCCTTCACAATCAAATAAAGGCAGCTTATCACTGCAAAACTCCTGGAGCAGCTCATCTTGTCTTTTGAGCACAGCGTCCAATAAAGTTTCAGCTCTGCATATTATTTTGCCCAGCATGTCATGAAGATTCCTTATCAAATCAACCTTGATTCAACATAGCCAGAGACTGAGTTTTTTATCTTATTGTAATTGATCAATGGGCCCTCTATAGTGAGCACCACTTTTATAAATTTGGCGATATCCTATAGATCTACTTAAGGGTTTTTACGCAGTGTCAAGCCCACTGAGAAGTTAGAATGGATGATATGAAGATCATTGGTTCCTTGGAACACATAAATAAACAATTATAATAAAAGGGAGCAATTTCCCCAACAACACTTCTTTATTGCAATACAATAATCACAGCGGATCTCCTCTCATCTGTTCGCTCTTTCTCTAACTAACCAAAAATTTCCTCTCCTTCAATTTTCCCATCAAGCAGATATCTCAGCGACCTCAGTTGGTATTGACCCTTTTGCTTATCTTATTCATTCCGCCATACTTTTTTAGTACTAGATGGTCCCAACCCAAGTTCATTCCGCCATATTCTCATTAGTTTAGCTCGTTATTCTTCAACTCTCTATCACCATAATTTGAGGCAATCTAAATTATATTTGTTAAATGTTGACATCATCTTATTGCCTTATTTTGGAGGTGATCCAATAACAACCTATTATAACCCAATATCACCTATACTAAGGTGCTTGAATACTTGTAGCTTTGAAACATCCTTGGCAGATTCTACCCATTGAATCTTTGGCAGAATTCCTCTGGTTTGCCAAGGACAATAATATAGACTTAATCATGATGGTTACTCAATGATCTGTCAGTCATAATTGTGGCTTATCGTCCAGTCATATAGATTCACAACATTTTTTTACTCAGCGTTGGTCCAGAGAGTGATTTAGTTTAGGCAGGCCTGCTAGCTTATTCCTCTTGGCCTCATCATGAACATCCTTGTTTTTTAAAATCTGCCTCATCTATAATGTCCTTTATCCATGACAGGTAGATGGAAACACTGTCAGATACTTCTGATTGCAGCAACAAATATTAAGATTGATATTTTAATATACACTATTATTTTAGCATATTTTTATATATTCTTTCCTAAAAGTTATTTTACCCTTCTTTTTGCAATGGGGCTTAACCAATTATGAGTAGATTCAGAGGTCCATCTTTTCTTTTCCAACTAATCTGGTTCAGTGATCATTTGAACTTAACTAGCAATAATGTTTCAGCGGTCCTCTCTTGATATTAACCAACACACTAGAAGTAAACCTCTTGTTAGTAGGTTCAGTGGTCCAACAGGAACATTGCAGTTCTTTTAATCCCTAGATCCAATACTTTAAGTATCTGGTATAGAATGTTCACTATACAATTTTCAGTGATGTTCTTAGCATAAAGGCATTTATTGCCATCTTAGCAACAATCTAGAATGGTCCCATTCAATGGTATTTCATTTCTGAGTTATCACTGATTTTAACAGTTCCAAATTTTAATTCATCTTTTAACAGCTGACACTTGATTCTTCTGATATCATAATATAGGACTCTATCACCAATCGCCATATTTATTTGATATATTTATCATTTTTTAATAAGTTGATTCATTTCATTATTTAACCTGCCTAATGCTTAAAACACTTCCATAAACAGATCTGGAAATGATTTATTAATTATGGGGTCTGGTAAGGCAATTTTAGATTCAGTCTGCCTTGAATTGAGTTGATTATTTTGTTCTTGGTATTTCTTGCGTTTTCCATTATTTAACTAGCTTAAGGTCAAGTGACTTTCTCTATGATATCTGGGTTGATTGCCTTCATTTTTGACTTTGCTCTTATGATAGCTTTTATATTTGATATTGAATTATGATACAGTGAATCCTCTCTTAGATCCTCTACAAGTAAATCTGAAGTATTCTACTTTGTCTGAGCAGATATCCGGTGGAACAGGTTTCCTTGCATGTTAGATTGTTTTATATCTAGACTACTAGTCCCTTTACCAAGTCCTAAATCCTTTCCTTTTCTTTAGCCTAAATCAAAGTAACTTTGATTTTGGGCTTCTTATACCAACATTGAGCGACTACATTCCCATGTTTTCCAAATTGTTGGCAGCATATTTATGTTTTATATGCTTATTTTGGTCTTTTGGGATAATTGCTTGTTATGATCTGATTCTGTTGTTCCTTGTTGGGCTCAGAAAATACCATGGAATTCTGAGTTTTGGTAGGTATGTCTTTGAAGGTCAGATTAGAAAACAGATGTAGCTCCTAACATCATGAGATACTCCACCATCTGTTATGTGGATGTTTGGTTTGCCAGCGCTAACACCAAAGTGCAGGTCAAACCTCTGTAGGGAAAAAGTGCCGCTTGCATTGCTATGTGTGCATCAAAAACTGATAATACTTTTGCACAGCCAGGATCTGAGATTTCTGGTAAAATTGGGTGGAAAAAGTTGCTAATGTTTCATCCTTTCACAATTATATTCCCATAAATTTCTATTTAAGGTTGTTAATCTGCATAGGACTACTAAACTTAGTCATTATTGCTTCTTTAAAGCTGTTGTACATCCAATTATCCCCAATGAGATGGGGCAACACTAGTTTTTGACAGTCAGTGTCTAAAAAGTTTATCACAGTTACTGCTTTTTTAGTCTATATATTTGAACCATCATTTTTAATAGGTAGAAAAATGCTAGTGCATTATCTTACAATGAGATGTAGGTAATTTTGGCGTAAGCTAAAATTATTCTGTTGCTACGTTGGCAGAAAAATTCTTCTCAGCAACCTGACTAATGATAGGTGTATTATTGGGCGTCATCTCCAAAGTTGAAGTGAAAGAACCAGGTATACTCCTTGAGGGTTTGTACTTAAACAGCTGTATTTTTGTGCATCTCAATATTAGCTTCATTCACCTCCATATGGACGCAATCATACTTGTGATTTTCAAGTTCTTCCAAATGCTTTAAGATCTTCACTATGACTCCCTAAATTTGATGGAAGCGTTCTTTAATTTGATTCTTGTTCAGCTTTCTAAAATAAAATTGCTTTGACCAATTAATTCTCCTTTTGTTTCAATTAGTGACCTTCCATAAAGATTGTTAATGACCTTTATGACTTGTTCAATTTATTTCTAAGCTTTCATCACTTGCTCCTCCAAGTTAGTGAAATTGGCTTGTGACATCAAGTTCAGCACATTCTATTTAACAATTTCTAATTCCGTTCATGGTTCTCTAAGTTCATTCTTGTACAATTAGTACTTATACAGTATTGTTTTAAAACTTGACTTGAAAACTTGACTACCCCCTGTAGTGAGTACCAAAAGTAATCTTTTAGAACAGTGTTGCTTGCTTTAGCTTTCAAGTCTACTGCACAAGTTCTGAGGTGTACGCTGTAATAGATGTTGATAATAGTTAAATGGGATGGCAACAGTGTGAAGTCTATCATCCTAGTTGAGATTTCCACAACTAATTTGAGTATGATCTCTACAGCTATTTTGGTGCTAACGCTCTTCTTTACAATCTTTAAAGATATTTCTGAAAATCAAGGGACTTCTCCTTCTAACTCTTCCTCCTGATGGAACTTAACATATAAGTAGGATCAGATGTTCTCTACTCCTCTCTTGACGCAGGAGCCTGTAAAGCTTTTGATAGTAATAATTAGCCAAAGCATGTTTGATTCTTCAACTCTGACCCCAAGATTAAAAATGCAGCAACTTTATATCAGACTAAACATTAACTATCTAAGTAACTTTTAGTCATATCTGCTTCATTCAAGAAAAAAGTGAATTTATAAGGGACTAGCAGAATACCCATGCTTTGTTATGGTGTTTATAACTTACAGATGGCTCTAATTATTCTAGAATTTATATTGGTAGATATCCATAAAAAGTTCAGAAACTATTTATTAAACCTATTGAATATTCCAACCTCCAACCACTTATCCAAAATTAATTGAGCCTGCCAAATTAATTAAACCATCAATCACTTATCTGAAAATATTGAGTCCATCAAATCAACAAAAAATGAACTACCACTTAGCAAAAACCAATTGTTGAACTTACAAAACAGCCAGAAATACCTTCCACTTATCAAAACCTATGAAACAATCAAATAAATAAATGGGAAGATATCCAGCCAAGTTGCTATATAATTACCACTAAAAATATATATATTAGATCTTATATAGAAATAATATTAAAATATATATGATTAAACAGGGCGTTTTAAAAAGAATATTGGGGCTTTAAGGCTTTAGATTATTATTAAATTTAACTTACAATTATAAATAATACATCAAATGAAAGAGCAACTCAAAAAGTTTTCCTTACAAGTGTTTAATATGAGCACCATTAGTAACACAGCACACATCAAGTTGATAGGCGAGTTCTTTCCAAACCTTGATCAGTGTGTCTGGAGTAATTTTTGCAACAACTGCTTCAATCCTGTTTATAAGTTGGGTAGGTCAGCTGGTGCAGAGGCACATACACATGATCCTTTATGAACCCCCAAAGGTAAAAATTGCATGGTGTCAAATTGGTTGAATGTGGAGATCATGCAAAACAAGCTCTGCATCTGACCTTTGTGGCCAATCCAGCAGTCAGGTACAACGTCATTTAACCAATTGTGTACTGAGTTATGCCAGTGAGGTGGCACACCATCTTTTTGCCAAATAAAGTTTTCTGGTTTAGCTTCTTCCAATTGAGGAAAGAGCCATAGTTATAGCACATCACAATAAGACATACATTTATAGTTGCTTCACTGTAAAAGAAAGGCCCATAAACTTTCTGCTGGGATATAGCACAAAAAAATTCAAATTGGGGAGTCTTGTTGCTACTATACCATCTCATGGAGATTTGCTAACCCCCAGATGTGCACATTATGTGTGTTCACAGTTCCACTTAGGTGAAATATTGATTCATCACAGGAGATGACATGATTAGAAAATCTTCATCATCATGCAATAACATATCATTTGTAAAGTTGGCATGTAAATCATAGTCTGTATGCTTTAGAGCTTGTAACAACTGCAAACAATAAGAACATAGTTGTAAGCGTCTCTTTAAAACTCTTTACCACAGACATCACTGGAATTGCTAATTAATGACTAGCCTTCTGAGCTGATTTCTTGAAGCTATGTGTAAAAGACTCTCTCACTCGTTCAACGAGTTCTTCAGCCACTCTTGGTTGTCCCATACTCTTCCCTTTGCAAAGACAGCCAGTGTCTTCAAACTGATGATACCATCTATATATGTTATTATCACTTGGAGGATCATAATGGAACTTAGTATAGAACGCATGTTGCACTGTAACAACAGATTCAGTCCTTGTAAACTGTAAAACACAAAAAGCTTTCTGTTTACTAGTCACCATCTTTGCTACTATCACATTCTAACAGAAGACACAGGAAACAGTGCATGTGCACTGGTATACAAACAAAACTGTTTGAGTTGCTCTTTCATTTGGTGTATTATTTGTAGTTGTAAGTTAGATGTAATAAACACTACAAAGTCTTAAAACCCCAATATTTATTTTGAAACACCCTGTATTAAATAATCATATTAGCATTACATTCCCAAACTTTATAAATATTAATGCCAAGTTTGATGATTTTAGGTTATTTGTTATGAGATAATACATCCTATATATAAACAAATAAACAAAATGATAGTTTTGTAAAGAAGATTTTAAGCTAATTCTTGATACCCAGTTTAACACTGATTTGTTTGTGGGCTTAAAGTTTTCCTGATGATCCTAATCAATTCATTTTTATATTTGTAAATGTTTATCAATAAAATTAAAAAATCAATTTCTATTGAATAAATATAGCTTACCAACCACTCAGCCAAACCAATTAAATCTATTAAATTAGCTAAGCCTTTAAATTGCTTAGCTAAAACCACTAGATATCAAATCAAATAATCACCAACTGCTTTGCAAACCAAAACTAAATGTATCAAAAGACCAAAATCACCAACCATTTACCAAAACCAATTACCTTATCAAATCATTTAATTACTAACAATTTTATTAAAACCGTTAAGCTTATTAATTAACCCAAAACACCAACCACTCACCAAAACCATTTAAACTATTGTATCAACTGAATATTATACTTAGTCATAACAATATACTGATTTCCATTAAAACATATAAAATTTTCACTTCTTACATATAAAGCTTTTTACTTTATTATATAAAATAAAAATCCAGCTTTGAGGTGCACATGGAACCTCTCATCCACCCATAGAAATTTTTTAAAGTGCTATTTGCCATAGTTTTGGCTGAGCATCACGCACATGCACACACACTTGCTTTTATTGATATAGATTTTTAAATTTTATTTGAGGTGGGCTAATCTGGAGATGATACTGCACTAATTAAGGGAATCAAAGAAATGGGAAAAGAGGATAAAGCCCAGTAAACCTCCATGCATGGCATATGATAGGCCAGGAACTCCATGGACCGCCTTGCTATTTGCTATCTCAGTTCAGAGCATTGGTTTGCAATGCCAACAAAGTCATAATAATCCCCTACCCAAAGTTCATCTACTGGAATCGAACTTGGGGAGGCAGTGGTAGAGGGTCCATATTCTACCACTGGAGTATCCTTCCCTTACTTTTATATTATTACTTTTTATCATTTAAACTATTTATATAGTTAAATCTAATATTGCAAGTGTAGGTAAAATAAAAATGATGAGCCAATGTAGCTATCAAATTTATACAAAACTAGCAGAATACCCATGCTTTGCAATGGAGTTTCATGTTGTACATAATGAAAATGTTAGTTTAATTAATAAAGTTCAATTAAAGTAGGTTTCTTATAAATAAATAGCTGTTGCCCACAATTTTGTTTGCATCATTTTCAAATTAATGTGATAATATTAGTATGAGTACCCAACATGCATTGCAATGCCACTCAAAGATAGAAAGTGTTTGTGTTTTAATTCTGTTTAATGAAGTGCTTTTGGATACACAATATTTTTTGTTTTTCTATCTGGTGCATACATGAATAAATCAGAAGGTTTTCTGATGTGTGAGCAGGCCACATACAGCTGTCCATGTGAGAAGCATGGTTTTTAAATTTAGTCCACACACTTGCAGCGATTGTCCCTGTGCTTTGTTGATGGTCATTGCAAATGTGATTCATACTAGAAACTGCAAACATCTGAATTCAAATGGCATATCTGTTGGAATCATTAAGCGTGGCAACAGTACATCTCCTTTAAATTTTCCATTTAAGATTGTAGCTTCAATGATATTGTTCATCATCTTTTTCACTGAAAACCTGGTTATATTGCAAAACTGTGGTGGATTGATGTTTTGGAGAAGAATGATAGGCACGCCAATTTTCAATGTTAAAACATGTGGCGGCATACATGGCAAATCAAGTGAATTAAAGAATTCAGTTGGATAAGTGACAACTTCATCTTGATTCATTACAGTATCAATGGACTTATATGTTGTCTATTTTATTTGAGGTGGGCCAACCTGGGGACAATACCACACCAATTGAGGGGAAATCAAATGAATGAGAAAGGAGGATAAAATCTGGAAAACCTCCATGTGCGGCATATGATAGGTCAGGAACTCCATGGACCGCCTTTGCTATTTGCTATCTCAGTTTGGGGCATTGGTGAGCAACGCCAACACAATCATAATTGTCCCCTACCCAAAGTTCCTATACCAGAATCAAACTCAGTGAAGCAGTGGCAGAGGTCCCTATTCTACCACTGAGGTATCCTCCCCTTGGACTTATATGTTGCCACTTCACCTGGTATTTCATTTTGAATGCTAAAATTGATGGCATTGAAATCATTGTTTTTGGCTGCGAGTATAGCATGTGAACTTAGCCACTAATGATTTTTGAAAAACTGTGCAATATTTGGGAAAACTTTGTGAATCAATTTATCTGTGGTTGCTGTGATTTTACAGAAGTTTTTTGGCAATGTGATACATTGTGTAAATTCATAAATTGCCATTTTCCCATTCTCAATATCCAACAATTGTTTCGCAAAAATGTTCAGCGGATGCATCATGTTGTAGATGTACATGCATATTGGTCTTCAAAGTTAATTTCTGTACATGTCACCATAAAACTGATGACCACTAACCACTTAACAAAACCATTTTAAATATCAAATCAAATTGAATATTTAACTGCTCAGCCATAACTATATACTAACTACCATCAAAAATATATAGGATTTTTACTTGATACATATAAAACTTTTTTGAACATGAAAATTACAATTTTGATGGATTATTGTATTGTCATTGTAGATAAGTGTGCCAAATTTAAGAATTTTTTATTGACAATAAGTGTCTGAAATAGAGCTTGTAAGATTAAATTACAGACAGACAGACAGAATTGACAGTGAGTTTAAGAAAAAGTGTATAAAAAGTGATTACGCCAGGATTCAAACACCTGACCTTTTATAGATTTGAGTTTAGAGCCAAAAGCTGAGCTGATTATGCTAGATTTTTTTAGGAACTCCATGCTTTATCAAAATAAATTTAAGGGAAAGTAAGAGGGGAGGGTGGTATACAGGTGATTTGGCCAAGGGTAAAAGGACTGGGGTTTTGGGCCACTAGAGTTCAAGCACCTCCACCATTTCTGATTGGTGATCGCCATTGCTAGCCACAGTTCTAGCATTGGCGGGCTTACAGGCCATTTGATTCTCAGTTGATTAGTGGCTTCATCACATGCAATGAGCGATCTGGCAGGGAAAGCCAAACGTGTGGCTTTATAACACCTGGGGATTATGTGCAAAAATTTTGAGATCTGGTGGAGCTGATCAGAGATAATCTGAATGGTCTTCAATACCAAACCTCTGTGATGGGGGCGCTCATTGCTCAAGACCTTGGTAATGAGCGCACAGTGAATTACCCATACACAATAATGGTAAATGAAGACTTGTAGTTGAATTGGAGCCATTCTCAGGGTTTTCATAAAGAAAAGGTCCTGCGATGGATGTATACCCTGTGGCAAATGTTTGCCTGATAGGATGTAATGCATTGTGGACCAGTATTTTTTGAACACGGTGCATTCATAATAATGGTGTGCTATGTCTGCTTCCAGTTCAGCGCATATGGGGCATTCTTTGTGCTGGTAGTCTGGCCCACTGTGTTTGCCCAATTTGAATGCCTGATTTAGGATCCGCCAAGTTACCAAACGCTGTTTGGCTGTAACCAAGTGGTAGTTCAGGCCCAAAATCACCTCCTTCATCAGGTAGTTGGTGTCGTGGCCTTCAGTAGTCCAGTCATTTAGGATTTGTGGACAGGTGGGTGGATTGCACCCTGGTTTCAGGAGTGGATCCTCATATTCTATCAGTGTCAATTTGTACCTTATTCTGAACAACTTGGTTGCATATTTGTTGGCAATTTGGTTACGCTCCTCCCAGCTCATTACAGAAATTATTGTAGAATCACATGCTTTGACATCCCTCTGAATTTGGTCAGCCTCTTGGTCTGATTGCTCAAATGCCACCTGCCCTAGCACATGGCCCAATTGCATAGTTGTCAGTAGTGTGGGGCACCTTTTTAGGAGGTTATCCGAGGGTAGTTCACCATCCATTCACATATTGATTGGGGGGAGACTGGCTCTTGAAGGCCTTGGGCTCTTACCCAGTTTACGCCCCATGCTAGGGTTGGGCAGCATGTGCATCTGTGTTAGCCTCAGAAATGACTTTCCCCATATGTGCCAGGCATGAGATTTGAAGTTCAGGAGGCCCATGCCTCCTTCATTCTTTGGTTTTGACAGGGCTTCCAGTGGTATTGGTGCCGCCTTTGCCTTGAAGCACAGGAAATTTCGGAGCATTGACCTGATTTTCTTCTCTAAGTTTGGGCTCATTGGCAGCATGTGAGCAACATGCCACAGCTTTGAGAAGATGAAGACGTTTATCACCTGCACTTTCTCCTCAAGGCATAGTCTGGCACTTTTCCAGCATTCCATTCAAATTGATAAGCTTGACAATACTTCTTGTTTGGTCTCCAGTACCGCTGGTCCCTTGTCATTAAAGAGTATCCTGAGGTATCTGACTGTCTGAGAGCTCATAATTGGCGTTGTGTCAGTTGGCAGGCTGAAGCTCGGGTTGCCAACCTTCATCACTGAGTTTTTTGCCATATTGATTTTTGTGTTCAAGGCAAGCTGATAGAGGTTTAATAGTTCCTCAGCGCCCTGGAGGTCATTTGAGGAGCCTGTTCCTCTTACTGTTTCATCAGCAAATGCTAGCATCTTCAGTGGCATTTGGTTAGGGTGGACTAAACCCCGGAGCTTCACGTTTGCTGCTGCTAGTAGAATGTTGGCTGCAAAGTTGAAGATATTGGTGACATAGGGTCTCCTTAGCAGAGACCTTGCCTGACAGGGATTTTGTTGGTTGCACCATCTGCAATCATAACCTTCATTATCAGGCCTGACTACAGCATCATTATCCATGCTCAAAACATGTCAGGGATACTGACCGCCTTTAGTGCCTCATGTAGGAATGACCACACTACTTGGTTATATGCCTTTTCCATATCGAGGAACATAAGGTATCCTTGTTCAATGCTCCTCATATCCTGGAGAACGCTCTGGACTGAACCAATGCTGTCTAATATACTACAGCCTTTGATGAAGCTGTGCTGGGCACTATGGAGCATGCGCGGTGCTTTTGCCATCAGCCAATTAGATAATATGCGCATGAGCAGTTTATAATTGGCATTTGATAGTGCAATTGGGTGCCAGTTCTGAAGTTGTCATCTGAGGCCTTTTTTGTACAGAAGTATAATTTGGGTCTCATGGCCTCCTGGAACTTGTTTGCCATTGTGCAAGCAGTAGTTAAAGAGGGCTTTGAGCTCTGGCGCTATGCGGTCTTGGAATATGCTGTATATTTCTGCACACATATTGTTGGGGACTGGCGCTTTCATTCTTAGTGACTCCTTTAGTGCCCTCTTAACTTCATCAATAGAGATTTTGGTGGATAGCTTGGTGAAATCTTCCAGCATACAGCCACCCAGTGCTGGCTTGAACAGGTCAATAAGGGTTTTTGTCACCAATTTGCTCATTTCTCTTTGTCTGAAGAGATCACCATAGAAAAGCTCAATCTCACACTTGATTGTTTTAGGTCTGTTAATACTTCCCCATCTGCTGTCTCCACTTCCCATACCCTAGCCTTAGTTCAGATTTCCTTGAGGTGTTTCAGGCCCTCTTTGGTCATCATCCCTGCTAGGCTCTGATATTGGTAAGTTGCATTGGTCCATCTCTCTGAGTCTTGCTTCATCTTTATGGCCTGATACTTTTTGTGTGTTGTTTATCACTCACTCCACCAGTCTTCTCTGTCCCAGCGGGTGAGCCTCAGCCTTTCTAATTTAGACTTCACTCGCTTCATGGCAGCTGTTCACTTGTAGGAGGTCACTTTTTTGAACTTCATACTATCATGTTTCATTTTTGCTTTGATCCGGGTCCATTGTTCTAGCAGGTCCAACTCTGGGAAGTTGTCCAGATGCGCTACCAGTTGATCCAGTCCCGCATTAACCATTTGGCGCCAATCCCCATTCCTCAGCATAGTTGGTGCCAGTTGCCACTCATGGTTCCTCAGAGGCTCATTAAGGTCAATCTCCACCCAGATGACCATGTGGTTGCTTTTGGCATTTATGCTAACCTTGCTGTTGGACGTCATTGGCCTGAGGTCCAATGATATGAGGATGTAGTCTAAATGTGATCCAGACAGTGAGGATCCAGCAGCGTCATATGACCATCATGTTAGATTGGCCAGGTTGTCATCCTCTTCATCAATCATTAGGCACATCCCCAATTTGACTAGGTAATTGAGCATCTCATTGGCTTTACTGTTGGGATGTTCTCTCATTGGGTATGTATTACAGCTTGCATTTGTCCAACAGTTCAGGTCGCCTGCTATTGCAGTCATCGCTTTGGATGGCAGACTCTACTAAGAATTCCCAAAAAATATGATTTTTGTGGAGCTTCAGCGGGGCATAGACTGCTAACGCTCATATGCTCCTGCCAGTGTCTCTGTTAGTAGCCGTTGCTATCAAGATCCTACTGGCATGAGTTTCTTCCACAAATTTCAGGTCTGTTTTCTTGTCCATTGCAACTATCACCATGTGGTCCATCCATTAGGCTTGGTAGCCTATCTGGCGGGACCACGGATGGTTTTTTGCATCACAGTTTGAGCTCAGCACCATTTCTTTTTGGTTACCAGCTTGTGTTTTTAAATAAAAATTAGTTCAATATTATTATTAGTTTTTAAGTGGTGCATTTTCCTCCTCCTCATTTGTATGCTCACCATCCCCTGAGCATTTGTAGTTGCTATCCTCATTTCTGGCTGCCCAACCCATGGGTGTGAGGTTTAGCATTGTCTGGGTTGTGAATTGAGTCACATACAGAGACCAGGTTGGTTGTTGGTGGTGGTGTCAATGGTTGATGGGGTGCAATATTCAGTTTTTGGGGTTGGTTGGTTGGTACTGGGATTATATTCTGGGCATCTTGTGCACCAGAAATTTGGTTGCCATCCCTGTCTCCCTGTCAATGGTTAATGGGGTTGGTTTTATGATTGGGTCCAGGTGCCCCTTGTTCCCTGCGGGTGGACCAGCAAATTTTCCCTCATCCATCAGCCAGATTCACACCCCTTTGTTTGATTTATTGGCAGAACTCAATTTTTAGTCAGTGATTGCCCAGCCAATTTTGTCAATTTCGTCACTCCTACTAATTTTTTGCTGGTCACCTCAGGCTTATTTGCTTATGATTTCCAATTTGTTTTTGTATTCCCTTTTGTCTTGTTGGACTTTAATTTTGACTTGCTGGTATCCTGCATCCACCCTTGCTTGGAAGACTTCTTTGGGTTTGCCTTCTGCCATCTTTTCTCCACCTGGACTGTCCATTCCGCTTGGGTTGGATGTTTCTCTGTTGGTCCTGGGATGGTTCCCTCATCCATTGCATAAGATTCAGAGTTCAGATTTATAAATGGTTTTTTATCCAATTTGGGTCATTTTGCCATTTCCCATTCCCACACTTTTCTATGTGCTAGGTCTAATTCTTGTTGCTGGTGTTTCATATCTGCTATCTCCATTAAGTTGCATGGGATCCATTCTCTGGCTTTTGGGTGGAGGAAAGTCTTGGTACCCACCTTGGTGATTCCCCCGATGGGGTCATATTCATAATCCTGTGTAGTTTTACCTTTATGATGGTAACATTGAACCATTGTGTGGCCGGTCTGGTAGCAGAACCAGCACACTTGTTTGGCATCCTCCTGTTTGACATATACTACCCTATTGAGGCCGAGCAGGCGGATGAATCTGGGTAGAGCAATTTTAATCAGTTTCATCCAGGGTACCAGTTTGTACAGTGCTTCCACTGTCCGAGGGTGGAGGCACTTTGTGATGTAATTGCCACCGGCTTGTCAAAATTCTTGTACTTCCCCATAGTATGACAATCTGGTCCAGATCACTTTGTGCACCCACTCCCATTTGCAGTTGGTGGGGAGGTTCTGGAAGGTAACCCACCTTGCTGTTTGGTTGATGTATCTGGTTGGCATCATTTGCAGATAAATCCCCTTGTACTTGATGCCAATTTTGAGGAGCTTCTTGCAGTCCAACTCGCCTGGGATCACTATATCTATATAGCCCCATTTAGGTACCCAGTGATAATCAAAGTCCCCTCCAGCTAGGACTTTGTCTAATTCCTGATAAATTGACAATATCAGGTCAGACCATTCTTCCTCCTCCACTAGTTGCAGGTGGATTTGGATAGCATCTTTAAGGTATGATTTTGGTGCCTGGTGATCTATAAAGCCCCCGCTAATCAATTGATGGATGTATTCAATGTGGCTCCCTGCTCCATTCCAGATGTTGTCTTCAGTATGCGCCGCTGTAGCGCTATAAGACTTGGTTTGGGCACTTTGGCAGGGGTCTTTCCCTTTAAAATCCAACTTACCAATTCATCAAGGCTGAATCCCCAGCTGAGGAATGCTTCAATCTGGAAAATGTTAATATCACAGCAGTTGATACTTCTAGCCATTTGCACTCCAATCTCTAGGCTCTGCCACTCTAGAGCCTCCAATGGTGAGAACTCCAGTTGGTACCACTTGAGAGCAGATTCCAGGCTGCACATTGGGTGGAGGTATTGTTGGAGGACCTCCAGCATAATTGAGCTACATCGGCACCAGTCCCTTACTGTAACACTATTCCAGCCCCCATCTGTAAATACCCATGCCATGTCTGCCAGAACACCCGCTTCACTCCATTGGAATGCTTCTGAAGGGGTGAAGCCTTCAGCGGTGTATGGGGCTGCTAATGTCAGTTCTGGGAAGGATTGCTTCCAATCCTGGATAGTTTCAATGTGGATCCCTGCTTTGAGCCATTCTTGGCCCAAGGCTGGGGTCATGACCCCTTTCATCGCTGTTGCCACCTGTGGTGAGATCTCATGTCCCATCCATGGTTGAGCTGATTGGGGGTGAACCCTGCTGCATCCCAGTCTGCAGCCACAGCAAAAGTTGTGGCATTGCACCAGATTTTCCACTTTTCAATCAGGAATGGTCAGCCTCTAAGAGTTTTGTGAATCAGTTTAGTCACCCCCAGCTCTGCCCATTCGCACACTAGGTCCATACTGGCCCCCACTCAGAACTGGTATTTCATCTCCATCAGTGTGAATCTATTGGCAGACCAGTTGATGGCCTCTTCCGGTGACCAATACTGAAAGGGTCCCCATTCCACCACATTTTCCTTTGTCCAGCCCACTTTCATCAGGTCCGATGCAGTGGCTGGTGGAATATGGATATATGACCAGTGTAAGGCCTCATTTGCCTTGAACCTGGCTGTGATCCATGGTAGTGCTTCCTCTGAGGAGAATGTAGTGTTATACCATTCCAGTGCCATGTCCACTGAAATGGAGTGTCAGGCCCATTTGAGGGCTGTAGATGCATTCAGGAATTGTTTAGCATACTCAGCTAAATTTGTTGGGTTGAGGCCCAAGCTCCTGACAGCTTGGGCATATTGTGCTGTAATACCCACCTTATTGTACTCCATCACATTTAATAGGTTGATGCTGGCCTCTATCCAGGCTTTTGCATCCACCAGTTTTAAATCTTTGCGGATTGCATCCTCTATCACCTTGTAGTCCACGGAGATTTTCATCCATTCCAGGTCATCTTTGGTTCAAACTTGGGATGCCTTGAATTGTACCACCATATCAATCAAGAATTGGGTGTCAAGCCAGCGTTTGGCCACTCTGGCAGAAAATTTATGGTTGTACCATATAGCTGCAATAGCTGGCTTGATAACTTTAGAGACCCACTGAGTCACCGTAGAGTATGAAAACTGGAGGGCCTCCCATTGTTTGACCTTGCGGGTGGACACGCCTCAACATGCTAACATGTCTGACTAGATCGGTGTAAATTTTACTAGAGCCCTAGCCATCGACTTGACTGCTGTTGGGGTTTCCACCCCTTCTGGTAATACTTTTAGTTTTTTTGCTGAACACTCTTGGGTGTCCAATCCCTTAAATTTAGTCCCCAATATAGTTTCACCCCTACCTTGGTTGGTCCCCAATGGATCATCTTGGGTTGATAATTGGCTATTCAGGATTGGCCGTTGATGCATTGTTGAGCAAGGGCCCCCTGTCAGCATGCATTTGTTGGGGATTGCACCCAATAAATTACTCCTGTTGCCAAATTGATTTTGGTTAGGGACCATTTGCCCCCAACTGGGCTTTTTTGGAATTGGAGCCTGACTTGTTCTTTATTTAAATACCCTGAGCAGATTCAGTAAGTTTCTCCATATTGGAAGAAAACTTTTTATTGCTTGGCTCTGTTGGTTTGAACTGCTAATTTTTGTATTCAAACCTGACTCAGTGTCAGATCCTACTAATACTTCATCCAGATTTTTGTTTTATTGGCAATAATTTTCTTACCCTGCAAGGCCCCAGTCCCCCCTGCTAATTGAGGTTCAATGAGGAATATTCCTGATACCACTGTTCTCAGCATCAGGCCTCACTCCTGGAAGGTTTCTCTTGTCTTCTGGGTGTTGGCAGTCATTGATCCTAGGGAGTTGACCCCATCATCTGCACTAGTTGTTAGGGCTCTGTAACCCATCGACACATTCTCACATTTTGTCATCATTTGTGTCACCAGATTGTTACTTGACATGCATATGGTAGATTGCCCTTCCCCATTTCTAGTCATGTCAGGGCTTGGGCCAGTGGGAAGGTCATCAGATGGTAATCCATTGTAGCATCCTTTGTATTATTATTATTAAAAATGTATATTGGTGTGGGCAAGTCATCCATTTTTATGTGCTGTGCACAGATGGGTGGCTAGACTTCCCTACACTTGGTTGGTGGCCTTTGTTCACTGCTCTATATAATTGCAGTGCATTCTGGAAGTTGGTTGCTCTCTCAGTTCTTGTTCAATTCACTTTTGCTATAAAAAGTGATATTTGTGAGAGAGAAAGATTGAGCTGATTATGCTAGAGGAGGTATTTTTAAAATCAATTGGACTTTTGATTCAAAGTTTTGATTTAGATAAACTTGTTTAATACCCGAATGACCACTAACCACTTAAAATCATTTAAAATATCAAATCAGCTGAATATCAAACTGCTCAGCTGTAACAATATAGTGAATACTATCGAAGTATATATAGGATTTTCACTTGTTACATATAAAACTTTTTATTTTACTATTAAAATAATATTTTTTAAAATTCATAAACCTTCTCAGGCATGCACACAACAACTCACCAAAGTTTCATCACAATTGGATGAATGGTATAGGAATGCATTCGGGTCATACATACACACAGACAGACACAGACATTCATTTATATATATATATGATCTAAAAATCTGAAGTGCGAAGCTTTAACTTAGTAGCAACTGATATGCGATCAGAAATCTGATGTAAAAATGATATAAAGGAGGGTCAGCCAATCACAGTAGTGATGAGTCAGGACACTTCTTTTTATATAATGACTAGTGGAATACCCGTGCTTCGGTACGGTGCTTATAACTTACCAGATGATTCTAATTATTTTTAACCGATTCTGAAAAAGGAGGTTATCAATTCGACCTGTATTTATGTTTTTTTCTTTTTTCTGTTTGTTCGTGCATAACTTGAAAATACTGGACCAATTTGGATGATCATCTTCTTTAAAAATAGAGGATGTACCAAATTAGGTCCCATTTTACTTTTTCAAGTATTGGTCAAGTGTCTGCCCGTTAATTTAGTAAATATATCAAAATGGGCTCAGAAGCGATGGATACTTGTGGGACTAATACAACACCGGATAAACTTTTTTCCGGCATCGGTGAATCGATAGCTTCGTTGCACATTTGATATGTCCTATGGCTGGGGGATGTTCAAAATTAAGTCAGTTGGAGCTCATTATGGGATGAGCTTAAATCATTATAGATGGCTATCATTTTTGTATGATTTGACCAATAAACTCATCTAAATTTGATAAAATGAATTATTTTAGATAGCGATCAATAATTTTACCATAGATTGACTAATAAAAGCAACCAAATTTAATAAATGAATTACTGTAGATGGTGATCAGTAAATTCAGTATATGTTGACCAATAGTATCATCTAAATTTAATAAATTAAAGTATTGTAGATGGCAATCAGTAAATTTAATGTAATTTGACCAATAAAATCATCTAAACTTAATAAAATGAATTATTATTAAATTTATTTATAAGATACTATATATAATATATATACAATGAGTTTTAATTTTATAGAGAAATAATAAGGGGTCAAAAAGGATATATAGAGATAGTAATATTTAACAAAAGTAGGATTAAGAGTCACTTTTAAAAATGCACTCATTTTTTGAGGGGAAAGAACTGGGGTAAAGGTTTTTTAGAAAAAGAACCTTCTCAAAAAAATTTTTGGGAAAAAAAGAACCCCCTTTAAAAAAGCTCTAAAAAGTATGAAATAATTGAGAAATTATGCCTCCTCAATAAAACCCTTTTTGAAGTCAGCACCATGTTTTATCTGACTTATAATAGATATCTATAAATTTTATACTCAGTACTATCTACTTAATAAAAAATTTTACTGATGTACTGATGTACTGACTGACTGACATCTGAAACCTTTAAGCCTGATAGGGTCAGTCTATTTGGGTGAGTGGGTGAGAATTAGCAAATAAGATCGAATCTGAAATTATCGAGCCTGATGGGTTCAATCTATTTGGGCGAGTGGGTGAGAATTGACAAATATCATTGAATGATTCATCAAATTGCTCACCTGAAGCTAATCGAGTTTGATAAGTTTAATCTATTTGGGTGAGTGGGTGAGAATTGGCAAATCTTATCAAATCTGAAACTATTGAGTATGATAGATTCAATCTATTTGGGTGAGTTGGTGAGAAATGGCAAATATTACCTAATAATCCACCAAATTTCTCACCTGAAACTCAACAAAAATCAGTATTGGAGTTTAAGTAGGTTAAGTAGTTAGGATATTCAGCTTACCAGCCACGAGGACAACAGAGAAGCTTAGTCCGTGTGGCTCGAGAGTAGTGCTGCACAGCCTATAGGCTACAATGTGAGCTTAGCATATGATAAACTTTAAATACCTTAGCGAAGCATGGGTATCTGGATGTTAGGTTTATATATTTTAAGATCCTGCCTAATTTTAGTTTACCTAATTAATAAAATACTTTGGGCAAGTTGAGTAGAAGTTGATTTAGTAGTTTGGAAGATATGTCACTTACACAATGATTTTAAATATATAGAGATGTTTTGGGTAGCAGTTTGGTGTTATTTGATTGATTCGATAGGCTTTTTTGTTTGGCCGAGTGGTTGCTGGCTTTTGTTCAAATCGATAGGACACAGTTTAGTTTTGAGGAGTGATTAGTTATTGGTTGTTTTGATAAGTTCAGTTTACCTGAGTAGTTGGTGGTTTTTGGTTGATTCGATTGAGCAATTAGATTTGGCTGAGTGGTTTCGTTTATCTATAATATAAAATCTAAATTAATAAATTGAAAATCCGAAATTTTATAGACACCGTAGCGAAGCACGGGTAAATCGGCTGGTATTATAATAAATCATTTTATTGAAACCTAGCGGAGTTACTCGGCGTTGCTCGGATTTACTATTATCAGCCGATTTGAACTGATTAATTTAGGTTCTATATTATAGATAGCACGAAATCGCTTACTCATTACCATTGAACATATCAAACTGATTAATCACCAACTGCTTACCCAATACAGTTGAACCTATCAAATCAATCAAAAACCTTCAATTACTTAGCCAAACCCAAATGAATTTATCGAATTGCTCAAATACCATCAAACTATTTGGCAAAGCCAAAGAACCTATTGGATCAATCAAAACCTATCAGCCACTTGGCTAAAATTAATTGAATGTAAGAAACAACCAAATTTCACCAAAACCTCAGCCAAATAAAATTAAGCTTTATCAATTCAACCAAAATTCATCAACACTTGGCTAAATCCAATTTAAATATCAAATCAATAATTTACCACCGACCACTTACCTAAAACTATTGAATCTATCAAATTGACCAAAAAGCACCGATCACTCAGCCAATTAAAATTAGACCTACCGGATCAATCAAATACCACCAAACTGGTAAACAAAACAGCTCTATACTTAAAAACATTATGTATATATATGAGACATATCATCTTTTAAACTACTAAACCAAATTCAACCTATCTTGGCACAGATATTTTATAAATTAGAGGAAATAACTTAAATAGTTATTCTAAAGTTATAATAAGAAAAAATAAAAATAAACTAGTTATTTTAAAAAATGAATGAATGATAAATAGTTAAGCTAACATCATTTTAGGTAAGGGATGATTATAACTGCGTTGGCAATGCGTAAAATACCCCGAACCGAGATAGCGAATAGTAAGGTGGTCCATGGAGCTCTTGGCCTATCAGAGCACTGCGTGTGGATGTTATAGGTTTTATCCTCCTTTACCATTAAATTGATTCCCCATTAATCGGTGCGGTATCGTCCCAGGTCGGTCCACATCAAATAAATTTAAAAAATATAATATATAAGCTAACATATTCTAAGGTATAAGTAATTAATTGAACTCGATTATATATA
Organism: Massospora cicadina; assembly: GCA_022478985.1. Classification (NCBI taxonomy): domain Eukaryota; kingdom Fungi; phylum Entomophthoromycota; class Entomophthoromycetes; order Entomophthorales; family Entomophthoraceae; genus Massospora; species Massospora cicadina. Next base: position 247,395 of record JAKSZP010006615.1, on the reverse strand, counting down.
TATATATATATATATGAATGTCTGTGTCTGTCTGTGTGTCTGTCTGTGTGTATGTATGTCCCGAATGCATTCCTATACCATTCATCCAATTGTGATGAAACTTTGGTGAGTTGTTGTGTGCATGCCTGAGAAGGTTTATGAATTTTAAAAAATATTATTTTAATAGTAAAATAAAAAGTTTTATATGTAACAAGTGAAAATCCTATATATACTTCGATAGTATTCACTATATTGTTACAGCTGAGCAGTTTGATATTCAGCTGATTTGATATTTTAAATGATTTTAAGTGGTTAGTGGTCATTCGGGTATTAAACAAGTTTATCTAAATCAAAACTTTGAATCAAAAGTCCAATTGATTTTAAAAATACCTCCTCTAGCATAATCAGCTCAATCTTTCTCTCTCACAAATATCACTTTTTATAGCAAAAGTGAATTGAACAAGAACTGAGAGAGCAACCAACTTCCAGAATGCACTGCAATTATATAGAGCAGTGAACAAAGGCCACCAACCAAGTGTAGGGAAGTCTAGCCACCCATCTGTGCACAGCACATAAAAATGGATAACTTGCCCACACCAATATAAATTTTTAATAATAATAATACAAAGGATGCTACAATGGATTACCATCTGATGACCTTTCCACTGGCCCAAGCCCTGACATGACTAGAAATGGGGCTGGGAATTCCACCATGTATGTGCCAAGTAATGAACTGGTGACACAAACAACAACAAAACAAACATTTCGATGGGTCATGGAGCCCTAACAAATAGCACAAATGATGGGGTTGACTCCCTAGGATCGATGCCCACTGACACCCAGATGACAAGTGCAACCTTCCAGGAGCAAGGCCCAATTCCAAGAACAGCGGAGTCAGGAATATTCCCCAGTGAACCTCAATCAGCAGGGGGAACTGGGGCCTTGCAGGGTGAGAAAATTCTTGCCAATAACGCAAAAAACCTGGACAAGGTATTGGTAGGATTCTGAAACTGACTCAGATTTGAATAATAAAAATTGGCAATTCAAAACAATGGAGTCAAGCAATAAAAAGCTTTCTTCTGATATGGAGAAACTTACTGAATCAGCTCAGGGTATTTGGGTAAAGAACAAGTTGGATGCCAATCTCAAAACAGCCCAGTCGGGGGGTGAATGGTCCCCAACCAAAATTAATTTGGTAGCATGAGTAACTTATCAGGTGGAATGCCCAATATGCAATCAAGCGCAATCCCTGATGAAGGCATTCTGACAGGGGGCCATAGCTCGACAATGTATTGACAGCTGATCCTAAATATCCAATTACCAAACCAAGCCAATCCATTGAGGACCAACCAAAGTGGGGGTGACTCTATATTGGGGACTGAATCTGAGAGATCAGACACCCAAGAGAAATCAGCAAAAAACTTAAAGTATTACTGGAAGGGGTGGAAACCCTGACAGTGGTCAAGTCAATGGCCAGGGCCCTAGTTAAATTTACATTGATCCAGTTGGACATGTTAGTGCATTGAGGTGTGTCCACCCACAAGGTCAAACAATGGGAGGCCCTCCAGTTTCCATACTCTATGGTGACTCAGTGGGTCTCTAAAGGAATCAAGCCAGCCATTGTGGCTATATGGCATGACCATAAATTTTCCACCAGAGCAGCCAAATGCTGGCTCAACACCCAAATCTTGATCAATATGGTGGTACAATTCAAGGTGTCCTGAGTTCAAACCAAAGATGCCCTGGAGTGGATGAAAATCCCCATGGACTACAAGGTGATAGAGGCTGCCATCTGCAAAGATTTAAAACTGGTGGATGCAAAAGCCTGGATGGAGGCTGGCATCAACCTATTAAATGTGATGGAATACAACAAGGTGGGCATTATGGCATGTTATGCCCAAGCCATTGGGAGCTCAGGCCTCAACCCAACAAATTTAGCCAAATATGCTAGATGTTTCCTGAATGCATCTATGGCCCTCAAATGGGCCAGACACTCCATTTCAGTGGACATAGCGCTGGAATGGTATAACACTACCTTCTCCCCAGAGGAGGCACTACCATGGATTGCAGCTAGGTTCAAGGAAACTGAGGCCTTACACTGGTCATATACCCATATTCCACCTGACACTGCATCAGACCTGATGAAAGTGGGCTGGACAAAGGAAAAGGCAGTGGAATGGGGACCCTTTCAGGGATTAGTCACCATTAAGAGGCCATCAACTGGTCTGCCAATGGATTCACACTGATGGAGATAAATACTGGTTCCAAGCGGGGGCCAGTATGGACCTAGTGCGTGAATGGGCAGAGCTGGGGGTGACCAAGCTGATTCATGAAACTCTCAGAGGCCACCCATTCCTGATCACAAAGTGGAAAATCTGGCATGATGCCTCAACACTTGCTGAGGCTGCAGACTGGGATGCGGTGGGGTTCACCCCCCAATCAGCCCAACTGTGGATGGAGCATGAGATCTTGCCACAGGCAGCAACAGCAATGAAAGGGGTCATGATCCCAGACTTGGGCTGAGAATGGCTCAAAGTGGGGATCTGCATTGAAACTATCCAGGGATTGGAAGCAATCCTTCCCAGAACTGACAATAGCTGCCCCATATGCCGCCAAAGGCTTCACCCCCTCAGAAGCATTTCAATGGTGTGAAGCGGGGGTTCCAGCAGACATGGCATAGGTATTCACAGATGGGGGCTGGAACAGCATTACTGTAAGGGACTGGTGTCAGCATAGCTCATTTATGCTGGAGGTCCTCCAACAATACCTCCACCCAACATGCGGCCCAGAATCTGCTCTCAAATGGTACTGACTGGGGTTCTTGCCAGCAGATGCCCTAGAGTGGCAGAGCCTGGAGATTGGAGCACAAATGGCTAAAAGTATCAACTGCCATGGTATCAACAGTCACCAACTTGAAGCATTCCTCAGCTGGGGTTTCAGCCTTGACAAATCAGTAAGTTGGATTCTGAAGGGAAAGACCCCCACTGATGTACCCAAACCAAGCATGAAATCAAAATTGTACAGCACAGCGGTGGCGCATACTGAAGGACAACACCTGGAATGGAGCAGGGAGCCACATCAAATACATCTGTCAATTGATCAGTGGGGGCTTTACAGATTGCCAGGCACCAAAATCATACCTTAAAGATGCTATCCAAATCCACCTACAACTAGTGGAGGAGGAAGAATGGTCCAATTTAATTCTGTCAATTTACCAGGAACTAGATGAAGTCCTAGCTGGAGGGACTTTGATCATCACTGGGTCCCCAAATGGGGCTATATAGATATAGTGATCCCAGGTGAGTTGGACTGCAAGAAGCTCCTCAAAATTGGCATCAAGTACAAGGGGATTTATCTGCAAATGGAGCTGACCAGATACGCCAACCAAACAGCAAGGTGGGTTACCTTCCAGAACCTCCCCACTGACTGCAAATGGGAGTGGGTGCATGAAGCAATCTGGACTGGGTTGTCATACTATGGGGAAGTATGCAAATTCCACCAAGCTGGTGGAGATTACATTGCAAAGTGCCTCCACCCTCAGACAGTGGAAGCGCTGTACAAACTGGCCCCCTGGATGAAACTGAATAAAATTGCTCTACCCAGATTCATCCACCTGCCCAGCCTTGATAGGGTAGTGTATGTCAAACAGGAGGATGCCAAACAAGTGTGCCAGTTCTGCTATCAGACCAGCCACACTATGGTTCAATGCCACCATTGTAAAGGTAAAACTACTCAGGAGTACAAATATGACCCCATTGGGGGAATTACCAAGGTGGGCACCAAGACCTTTCTCCACCCAAAAGCCAGAGAATGGATCCTGCAAAACTTAATGGAGGTAGCAGATATGAAATGCCAATGACAAGAATTAGACCTGGCACACAGAGAGGTGTGGGAACAGGAAATGGCAAAATGACCCAAAGCAGATGACAAACCATTTATAAATCTGAACCCCAAATCTTATGCAATGGATGAGGGAACCAGCCCAGGACCAGCAGAGAAACGTCCAACCCAAGTGGAATGGATGGTCTGGGAGGAGGAGAGATGGCAGAAGGTGAACCCAAAGAAGTCTTCCAAGCATGGGCAGCCACAGGATTCCAACAAGTCAAAATCAAAGCCTGACAAGATGAAAGGGAATAAAAAAATGAATTGGAAGTCATTGGCAAATGAGCCTGAGGTGACCAGAGAAAAATTTGCAGAAAGTTGAGATTGACAAAATTGGCTGGGCAATTGCTGACTAAAAAATTGAGTTCTGCCAATAAATTGAATGAAGGGGTGCAAATCTGGCTGATGGATGAGGGCAAATCTGCCAGTCCACCCAAAGAAAACAAGGGGCACCTGGACCCAATCATAAAACCATCCCCATTAACCATTGACAGGGAGATGGGGATGGTGACCAAATTCCCAGTGCACAGGATGCCCAGGAACATAATCCCAGTCCCAACCAACTGACCCCAAAACCAAATATTGCACCCCACCAACCATCGACACCACCACCAATGACCAACCTGACCTCTGTATGTGACTCAATTCACAACCCAGACAACGCTAAACCTCATACCCATGGGTTGGGCAGCCAGAAATGAGGATAGTGACTACAAATGCTTGGGGGATGGTGAGCATACAAATGAGGAGGAGGAAAATGCACCACTTAAAAACTAATAATAATATTGACCTAATTTTTATTTCAGAAAACACAAGCTGGTAACCAAAAAGAAATGGTGCCAAGCTCAAACCATGATGCAAAAAACCATCCATGGTCCCACCAGATAGGCTACCAAGCCCCAATGGATGGACCACATGGCAATAGTTGCAATGGACAAGAAAATAGACCTGGAATTTGTGGAAGAAACTCATGCCAGTAGGATCTTGATAGCAACAGCTACAAACAGAGAAACTGGCAGGAGCATATGAGCATTAGCAGTCTATGCCCCACTGAAGCTCCACAAAAATCATATTTTTTGGGAATTCTTAGTAGAAGTGCCATCCAAAGTGATGACTGTAATAGCAGGTGACCTGAACTGTTGGACAAATGCAAGCTGTAATACATACCCAATGAGAGAACATCCCAACAGTAAAGCTGACAAGATGCTCAATTACCTAGTTAAATTGGGGATGTGCCTAACAATTGATGAAGAGGATGATGACCCAGCCAATCTAATGTGGTGGACATATGATGCCACTGGATCCCCACTGTCAGGATCATGGTTAGACTACATCCTCATATCATCAGACCTCAGGCCAATGACATCCAACAGCGAGGTTAGCATAAATGCCAAAAGTGACCACATGGTCATCTGGGTGGAGATTGACCTTGACAAACCTCTGAGGAACCATGAGTGGCAATTGGCACCAGCCACATTGAGGAACAGGGATTGGTGCCAAATGGTAGATGTGGGACTGGATCAGCTAATAGTGCATCTGGACAACTGCCCAGAGCTAGACCCACTAGAAAGATGGACCTGGATCAAAGCAAAAATGAAACATGATAGTATGAAGTTCAAAAAAGTGACCTCCTACAAGTGAACAGCCACCATGAAGCAACTGAAGTCTAAATTAGAAAGCCTGAGGCTCACCCACTGGGACAGCAGAAGACTGGTGGAGTGAGTACCAAACAACACACAAAAAGTATTGGGCCATAATGATGAAGCAAGACTCAGAGAGATGGACCAATGCAACTTACCAATATCAGAGCCTAGCAGGGATGATGACCAAAGAGGGCCTGAAACACCTCAAGGAAATCTGAACTAAGGCTAGGGTATGGGAAGTGGAGACAGCGGATGGGGAAGTATCAACAGACCCTGAAACAATCAAGCATGAAGTCAAGCTTTTTTATGGCAATCTCTTCTGAACAGCAAGAAATGAGCAAATTGGTGACAAAAACCCTTATTGACCTGGCCAAGCTGGCACTGGGTGGCTGTATGCTGGAAGACATTGCCAAGCTATCCACTGAAATCTCTATTGATGAAGTTAAGAGGGCACTAAAGGAGTCACCAAGAATGAAAGCACCAGGCCCTGACAATATGTGTGCAGAAATATACAGCATATTCTGAGACTGCATCATGCTGGAGCTCAAAGCCCTCTTTAACCACTGTTTGACCCAATGGCAAACAAGTTCCAGGAGGACATGAGACCTGAATTGTACTTCTGTACAAAAAGGCCTCAGATGCCAACTTTGGAACTGGCACCCAATTGCACTATCAAACACCAATTATAAACTGCTCATGCGCATACTATCTAATCAGCTGATGGCAACAGCACCACGCATGCTCCATAGGGCCCAACACAGTTTCATTAAAGGCTGTAGTATATGGGACAGCATAGGTTCAGTCCAGAGCATACTCCAGGATATGAGGGGCATCAAACAAGGATACCTTATGTTCCTCAACATGGAAAAGGTGTATGACCAAGTAGTGTGGTCATTCCTACACAAGGCACTGAAGGCAGTTAGTATCCCTGACATGTTTTGAGCATGGATAACAATGCTATACTCAGGTCTGGTAATGAAGGTTATGGTTGCAGATGGCACAACCAACAAAATCTCTGTCAGGCAAGGTCTCCACCAAGGAGACCCCATGTCACCAATACTCTTCAACTTTGCAGCTAACATTCTACTGGCAGCAGCAGACACAAAGCTTTGGGGTTTAGTCCACCCTAACCAAATGCCACTGAAGATGCTAGCATTTGTAGATGATACAGTTGTAGGAATAAGCTCCTCAACTGACCTCCAGGGCACTGAGGATCTATTAAACCTTTACCAGCTTGCATCAAATGCAAAAATAAATTTGGCAAAAACCTCAGTGATGAGGGTCAGCAACCTCAAACTTCAGCCCACCAACTGACACAATGCCAATTATGAGCTCCCAGACAGTCTGATACCTCAGGATACTCTTCAATGACAAGGGACCAGCTGTACTGGAGACCAAACAAGAAGTATTGACAAGCTTATCATTCTGAATGTCATGCTGGAAAAGTGCCAGACTATGCCTTGAGGAGAAAGTGCAGGTGATAAATGTCTTCATCTTCTCAAAGCTATGGTATGTTGCTCATGTGCTGCCAATGAGCCCAAACCTAGAGAAGAAAATCAGGTCAATGCTCCAAACTTTTCTGTGGTTCAAGGCAAAGGTGGCACCAATTCCACTGGAAGCCCTGTCAAAACCAAAGAATGAAGGAGGCATGGGCCTACTGGACTTCAAATCTCATGCCTGGTACATATAGGGGAAGTCATTTCTGAAGCTAACACAGATGCACATGCGCTGCCCAACTCTAGCATGGGGCATGAACTGGGCAAGGGCTCAAGGCCTCCAAGAGCCAGTCTCCCCCAATCACTATGTAAATGGATGGTGAACCACCCAAAGATAACCTCACAAAAAGGAGCCCCACACTACTGGTGACTCTGCAATCAGGCCATGCACCAGGGTGGGTGGTCATTCAAAATATTGGACTGAGAGGCCAACCAAATTCAAAGGGATATTGAAGCACATAATTCTGCAATGATTACTGCAACAAGCTGGGAGAAATATAACCAAATCACCAATGAATATGCAACCAAGTTAATCAGAATTAGGTACAAATTGATACTGATAGAATATGGGGATCTACTCCTGAAACTGGGGTGCAATCTGCCCACCCACCCATGAATCCTTAATGACTGGACTACTGAAGGCCATGACACCAACTACCTGATAAAGGAGTTGATTTTGGGCCTGAACTCCTACTTGGTTATAGCCAAACAGCAGTCAGTAACATGGCAGATCCTTAATTGGGTATTCAAATTGGGCAAGCACAGCGGGCTGGATTACCAGCACAAAGAATGCCCCATATGCACCAAACTGGAAGCAGACATAGCATATCACTATTATAAATGCACCATGTTCAAAAAATACTGGTCCACGATGCAATACATCCTATCAGGTGATCATTTGCCTCTGGGTATACATCCATTGCAGGACCTGTTCTTTATGAAAACCCTGAGAACAGCTCTGATCCAACTATGAGCCTTCATTTACCATTATTGTGTATGGGTAATTCACTGTGCGCTCATCACCAAGGTTATGAGCAACAAGTGCCCCCATCACAGAGGTTTGATATTGAAGACCATTTGGATTATCTCTGATCAGCTCCACCAGATCTCAAAATTCTTGCACATAATCCACAGGTGTTATAAGGCCACACATTTGGCTTTCCCTGCCAGATCACTCATTGCATGCAATGAAGCTACTAATCATCTGAGAATAGTATGGCCTGTAAGCCTACCGCTGCTAGAACCATGGCTAGCAATGGCAATTGCCAATCAGCAATGGTCAGAGGTGCTAGAACTCTAGTGGCCTGAATCCCTGGTCTTTTTTACCCTCAGCTGAATCACCTGTATTCTGCCCTCCCCTCTTACTTTCCCTTAAATTTATTTAATAAAGTATGGAGTTTTAAAAAAAATCTAGCATAATAGGCTCAGCTTTTGGCTCTAAACTTCAACTCTATAAAAGGTCAGTTGTTTGAATCCTGGCATAATCACTTTTTATACACTTTTCTTAAACTCACTGTCAATTCTGTCTGTCTGTCTGTAATTAAATCTTACAAGCTCTATTTCAGACACTTATTGTTGTCAATAAAAATTCTTAAATTTGGCACACTTATGTATCTTCAATGACAATACAATAATCCATCAAAAATTTTAATTTTCATGTTAAAAAAGTTTTATATGTATCAAGTAAAAATCCTATATATTTTCGATGGTAGTCAGTATATAGTTACGGCTGAGCAGTTAGATATTTAGTTGATTTGATATTTTAAATGGTTTTGTTAAGTGGTTAGTGGTCATTTTTTATACACTTTTCTTGAACTCACTGTCAATTCTGTCTGTTTGTAATCAAATCTTACAAGCTCTATTTCAGACACTTATCTATATATAAAAGCAAATGTGTGTGCGCGATGCCCAGCCAAAACTACAGCATGTAGAGCTTTGAAAATTTGGATATAGGTGGACGGGAGGGGGTCCGTATGCACCTCGAAGCCGGGTTTTTAATTTTCATAGTAAATTAAAAAGTTTTATATGTAACAAGTTAAAATTTTTATGTTTTTAATGGAAATGGTATATTGTTACGGCCGAGAAGTTTGATATTCGGTTGATTCGATAGTTTAAATGGTTTGTTGAGCGGTTGGTGGTTTAGGGTTGATTAATAAGCTTAACGGTTTAAATAAAGTTAGTGATTGGTTGATTCAATAAGTTAATTGGTTTTGGTAAGTGGTTGGTGATTTTGGTTGTTTCGATACATTTAGTTTTGGTTTACGAAGAGGTTGGTGATTGGCTGATTTGGTATCTAATGGTTTTAGCTAAGTGGTTTAGTGGTTTAGTTAATTCGATAGTTTAAATGGGTATGGCTGAGTGGTTGGAAATTTTATATTGATCCAATATAATTTGATTTCTTAATTTTATCGATAAACATCTACAAATATAAAAAAATTAAAATCATCAGGTAAACTTTATGCCCACAAACAAATCTGTGTTAAACTTTGCATCGACAAGAATTAGCCCAAAATTTTCTTTATAAAACTATCCTTCTGTATATTTGTCTATATATAGGATCATTATCTCATGAGCAAATAGCCAAAAATCACCAAACTTGGCACAAGTATTCTATAAAGTTTGGGAATGGAATGCTAATATGTAATTATTCAAAATAATCATATAAAGTTAAATATCAGTTCTATTTAAGATCTAGAACATATATTTCTAATATATTTATATAGCAATTTGGCTGGGTATTTTCATATTAATTTAATTCGACCTTTTTTAAAGGGTGGTTAGCCGAGCGGGTAAAACTGCTTCCATATGCAGGTTTTGAGTTCGAAACCTAAACTAGCTAGAAAACGTTTTCGGTATGGTATATTTGTCCCAAGGTCGACTCACCTCGAATAATTTTTAATTCGATTTTTTCATAGGTTTTTGATAAGAGTTGGTAGTTTTTGGCAGTTGTAAGTTCCGTAATTGGTTTTTGATGAGTAGTGGTTTATTTTTTGGTTTATTCGATAGGCTCAATAGTTTCAGGTAAGTGATTGATGGTTTAGTTAATTTGGCAGGCTTAATTGATTTTAGCTAAGTGGTTAGAGGTTGGAATTTTTAATAGGTTTAATGGTTTCTGTACTTATTGATAGCTATCTACCAATATAAAAACTAAAATAATTTAGAATCTGATTGATTTGATAGGTTTATTTTATTTGGCCGAGTGGATTGATGGTTTTTGGTCGAATCGATAGGATACAGTTTAGCTTTGGGGGTGATTAGTTATTGGTTGATTTGATAAGTTCAGTTAGTTTTAGCTGAGTGGTTAATGGTTTTGGTTGCTTCGATTGAGCAATTAGATTTGGCCGAGTAGTTATTGCTTAACTATATAGAAAATCTAAAAAATCAATTCGAATCACCTGAAATTTTATAGACACCGTAGCGAAGCACGGGTAACTCCGCTAGGTTTATTAAAATGATTTGTTAAAATATAGCTTTATATCGCTTCTGCATCAGTTCCGGATCACGGATCAGTTGCTGTTCAGTTGAAGCATTAGAACTTGGATAGATAATTGGTGATAATTGGTGATTCGATGGATTCAATTGGTTTTAATCATGTGGTTGGTAGGTTTTAGTTGATTTGTATTGTATAAGAATCTCATTACCAAATCATCTCTCTGATACACCGCGGCAAAAATAGGGTTTTAGTTTGGTTATATTATGAAAAAGGTGAGCTTTAACTGTTTATGACGATCTGGAGTTAACTGAAATTTAAATCGCTGGGAGAGTAGAGAATGCTCACCGAAGGTTGGTTGGCTAATAATAATTTGAGATCCACTTAATTAATAGGACTCAGTTTGACCAATAAAAACTTCATCAGTTGAACATATAAGGAAGGGCTTGAAGCGAACAGCTAGGTAGATTGGATCCAACTTTTATTAATTTGGTAACTAATTGATTACTTGGCTTTTATTGGGTTCTAAAGAGAATTTATCTACCATCTTGATAAAAGGTGCTTGAATCAGATGATAAATCTTACTTAATCTCTTGATCAACCAATCAACATTTATTACGTCAATTGATTTACCTTGAATTGAGCCCTATCGCTCTTGACTCGACCCAGTTGGAAACTTCCATACTTTTTTCGAATATTTATCGGTCAAAATAAAGCCAAATCAGACGCATTTACCAACCGTTTTTTAAAACGGAACGAATCATATTGATACCCTGGAGCTAAGCGATAGGTGGGGCTGAAAAAGCGCTTAAGTTGGGGTATTGTGGATTGGTTAAGTTGACGTTACGCTTTACGCTTGGCTACAACGGTTCACCAATGACTTTGGAGGCGCATCGAGAGTTTTAATTGGGATTCAATCATTTTGAGAATCGAAAAGTTTAGAATTCGATTGGATTTCGCCTTTGACGAAGAGAATAAATTTCCAAGTTCCAAGGTTGAAAAGTTATCATAGACAAGTTGTAAAATGTCGACCGCTCAACTAGCCGGTACTTCGCGTAGCCACGCCGCAGCATTTGTTGCCTCACCGCCACCTCCCACCCGTCAGATCCTTGCTACATCCCAGGGTTCTCGCGTGACCCTCTGGCGTCCACTTCCCGCCAACTTCACCCCTCCCGTGGGAGTTGATGCCGCTCGTTATAAGAATGGCCTAATCCCTATCTTGACTTTGGAGGTCGGGTTTGAGGTTCACACGATGGCCTTCACGCCTAACTTTGACTGCCTCGCTATCCTTGGATCCGGTAGCTTACTGCTAACCTTTCAACTCGATTTCAACTCCACCTCCGCCGTATTGGATTTCATTAAGACCGTGGCTTCGAGGTTGAGCCCTCAAGCCCACGTCAACTCCCATCCGTACCAGCAGTATTTTCCCCATCCAGTTTGCGACGCGGCTTTGCTTTCCAGAGTCCAGTCGGATAAGAACTGTTTCAGGTTGATCGATATTGACGCCTTACTTAAGGTAGAACGACTATCGGCTCAAGGGTTTACTAACTTTTAGAACGCTCATGGCGAACAACTCCCTTACGACACTTGCTTTACTTTCAGCTCCTTCCTTTCAACAAAATCAGCTCCGGTGCTGGCTTTCTGGGGAAAGGGTGGCGAGCTTTACCACCTCAGCTTGAAGGATGAACCTCAGTTGGTCAAGCATTATGGGTTTGGGGCCGACGTTAAGGTGGTTAGCTTGGACGTCTCGTGCGACGAGTCAAGTTTTTTTGCCCTCACCGAAGACAATCGACTTTTGGTGCTGCACCGCAACCTCGGGACGCACGCGTCCCATTTATTGGACGGGGCTTCAGATCACAATCCAATTTCGATCACGGCCTGCCCCTCCGATCCCAACAAGTTTGCCGTCAGCTTCACCACCGGCGAGGTCGGCATCTTTGCCCTCGTCCCGAGTTGCGGCGTTAAAATGCTCGCCCTTCTACCCGCTTTTGAGGGGCACCCCGGGGCTAGCAAGCCCACCTTCTCCGTTCACGACGAGAGACTCGCGTGGGTCAACTCGCTCGGCCAGCTTCTTACCAACGATCTGAAATCCACCAAAGTTAAGCCTTTCCTTACCCGGTTTCCCCTAGTCTCCTCGGCCTACCATCCCACCTGTAGGGCCCTCATCTCCACGACTCCGGAGGGGGCTTAGTAGCCCATTCGGTTCGTAGGTTGGAACGCCCCCTCTGGCGTTTTCCCATGCCTGCCAACTCTCCAGCTGCTCCGATCCGGTCCGTCGCTTTTAAGGTAAAAATGGGTTAAACTCATACCAACCAACTTTAGCCTATCCCCATCCGCGCCATGGTTAGCCGGGCTGATCCCTTCATCAACCAAGAGGGTTTTAGCGTTAGCGATGGTCAACCCACCCCCATCGTTAACCCTCCACAACTGACGAGTCCGCCGAGAAGCCCCTACCACACTACTCATGTCGAGCCATCCTTTGTAGAATGTTTCAGCCCCGTCAAGCGCCCCCGCGTCATGCCTAAAGATAATGGGCCCACTTCCGGTACTTTGCAAAGTTAGCTTTGGTTAACCATCTAGACGTTAGTGACGCAGTAAAGCGCATGGTTACTGAGGGCAGTGGCCAAGGTGGCACGAGAAGCCCGGCGTATTTCAATAGTGCTGAAAGCCATCCTGGAGCTATGGATGGTTTCCAGGTGAGCTGCTCTAGCCCAACTAGGGTGGCTCAGCTACAGCCTAGTGAAAATCAAATTTGTATCGCTCGAAACGAGGATTTTAACGAAGTTGGATCATCGTGGAATCATTTGCAGGTTGGGCAGGGGAACCAAAGGTCTCAAGCTGAAGGCTCCAGTCTACACTCGACCATTTCTCGCCTTCCTGCTGAGGCTATAAATGCCAATTCCAGTTGCATCCTCAAGGGGGAAACTCAAGAGGTGGATGAGTCAAGCATGATGGATGCTGAGCCCAACTCCTATTTTAAGGAGGGGAGTTTTGAGGTGGAGGAACCCAGCGTGGTGCAAGATTCCTGCCCTCAAGACCCAAAGTCTCAAAGCTTGCGTTTGGTGCCAGAAGCAACAAGTATTAATTCCAGCCCAACCAATATACCAGAGGGTGCTATCCATGAGCCGGTGGTTATTGATTTCAGTCTGCCATTTGCAGAGAATCTTTGTATCCACAGTAATAATATATGGGCTCTTGACCAGATCTTAGCTTGGAATGACGCTAGGTCTTCAAATCGACAAAAAAGTGACTCTTCAACTGTAGATGAGCTTAATTTGCAACAGGAAAACATGGCCCCTTATAAAGGCTTTGCCCGCCTTAGCAAAAATGAAAGTACAACTGAGTTGTGTAAAACGAGTCCACTTCCAGGGGAGATGATAAAGCCTCAGCCTTACCGAGAGGACTCAGGTTTAAAAGCGATTACCAATAAATCGACTGCTTTTCAATCCAACGTGGGTTCCAGCACCTCCACCGACTTTGGCTTAACCGCCAGTGACGATCACGTCGATCGGGTGATGGCGGATGTTATTGTGACAGCGGAGGCCATTAGAAATTTCCCACTTGCTGACAAGTTTCAAACTAAGCTTGAGGGGCTATGCGAAGAGTTTATGGGTGAGCATCTGGTGACGATGAGGGCTCTCCGCACCCAAGTAGCCAAGGAAATGGCCGAGATGAAGGTAGGTTTATATTAAAATTACCTTATGACCTCTAGGCTGCAATCAAATACTATACCCAAAAAGCAGCAACTATCCCACAACTCAAAGTCAAAATACGCTCCCTAGAGAGAGAGCTTTATAATCTCTACAACGGGAAGAACAGGATTCATTAGGTAGCCTTTTAAGTTTCACAGTTTTAACTCCCTAGACTCACTGAACCCTCAGCTTAATTTCAGGCCTTCTCCGTTAGAAAACTTAGAGGAGCAAGGGTAACTAGTGATTGAAATGGAACTTGCATTATGGTGTTTTATCCAAAACATTCGCTTCAAAAACATATTTGTCACCTAAAATCTCTGAGAACCCCATTTCCTTATAAAATCCTATAAATACTCCTCAACCCATCACTGGGTCCCACTCATTAAATACTTTATTTATATCAAAAGTAGCCCTTTTCAGTTTATAATAATGGTATTATCTCAGTTATACCCAAGTACTAACTATAGCATGTTCTCACCCGGAGTGAACCTTTCACAAATGGGTTGAATGCCAATATTTTTTATTACCCATCAACAAGTATAATAAAACATGTCAAGCTGTAATTTGTGCTTTGAATTTTCAACTCCAATCTAATATTTAGGTTTTAACCTTGCCTTAGTAGGTGAACCATCAATCTTAAGTCATCATCTATCTGAAGGATGAGTTGAAATTTTAATTTTAAAATGGGCCTTTAAGATGAAATACAACATAAGATGAACATAAAAATTAATTGATGTATCAAATCTATTCACATTGTATCAAAAGTTATCTATGGCCATGTGAGAGGTAGCTCTATCAGTTTTAATACTAAGCGGTAGATATTTTAATCTTGTACCCCCATACTATAGTTCATCTGAAATACGATTTTATATTTAAATTTTATCTAGCCCCGTTTAGATTTGGATAGCTGGTACATTCATTTAGGTACCATCAATTTGATTGATTGTAGAAAAGGTAAGTTAATTGGGGGCAATTTGATTGGTAGTGTTACAAGTTTTATTGTTAGTAATCTGTCTGGATTAAATAACTGGTTATTGTCTGCCATATATTATACTAGCCGATTTATCCGCGCTTTGCTATGGTGTCTAAAAAATTTCTGATTTTCAATTTATTAATTTGGATATTATATTATAGATAAACAAAACCACTCAGCCAAATCTAATTGCTTAATTGAATCAACCAAAAACCACCAATCACTCAGGTAAACCTAACTGAACGTATCAAAACAACCAATAACTAATCACCCTTCAAAACTAAACTATGTCCTATCGATTTGAACAAAAGCCATCAACCACTCGGCCAAACAAAAAAAACCTATCGAATTAATCAAATAACACCAAACTGCTACCCGAAACATCTCTTTATACTTAAAATCATTGAGCAAGTGTCATATCTTTCAAACTACTAAATCAACTTCTACTTAGCTTGCCAAAGTATTTTATTAATTAGGTGAACCAAATTAGGCAGGTTTTTAAAATTATATAAACCTAATATCCAGATACTCAAGCTTTGCTACAGTATTTAAAGTTTATCAGGTGATAAGCTCACATTGTAGCCTATAGGCTGTGCCAGCACTACTCTCGAGCCACTCGGACTAACAGCTTCGTTACCCTCGTGGCTGATGAGCTGATTATCCTAACTACTTAATCTACTTAAACTCCAATACTGATTTTTGTTGAGTTTCAGGTGAGCAATTTGAATTATTAGATAATATTTGCCAATTCTCACCCACTCACCCAAATAGATTGACCCTATCAGACTTGAAGGTTTCAGATGTCAGTCAGTCAGTACATAACTAAATCAGTCAGTGAAATTTTTTATTTAGAATATATGCTCTTTAATAATTAGTCACAGATATATTATTAATTGTCTAATATATCTAAATTACAATATCATTAGCTGTTAACCTGCAGTTTCACTTGAAAGAATAATCTATATATTTTGATACTATTTATAAATCATCCCAGCATTAGGCTAGCTATAATATAACCCTTTATATATATTTAATTAAGTATTTTTATTTTTCTAAAGCAATATTATCATATAAATAATTCTCACTATTTTTATATATAATATTTACTTTACTTAGCTTGTACTTAAAGCTTCTTTTCTTATAGTACCTTTATCTCAACCCTTACCAAAAGCTAGCTATGAGTATTTTTATACATGTATACCTTTTTATAATATTAGCTTCTATAAAAAATGCTTATTCTAACCTATAACAAAGTTGCACATAATTAATACTATAAAAGGCAAAGATATTTATAGTCAAGGCTGACATGCATATACCCTTTTTCTAAACTGTCATTTATTATTAACATTGAAATTTTATGTCAATTATACTATCAATAGTCAGAGCTATTTTAAATATACTATTTTTAACCCTTACCAAAATAACTATGGAGATTGATTATATACTTATGATTCTCACTTTAAGGCTAATACCCCAAAAATCTTCCTCAAAGTTTAACCTTTATCTATGATTAAGAAACATAATACTATATATAAGGCCCTCATGCATATACTAATTTTCTGACCTGTTACCTATGATAAGCATAATTATTTTTTATTAATTACATATTCAACTAACCAATTTTTTCATCTTTGCTTAGTTTTATTATACCAGATAATTCTAACTGATTTTAGTTAATATATTGGTAGATAACCATTGGTAAGGTCAGAAACCATAGACTATCAAATTAATCAACCACCAAACACCTGGCCAAAATCAATTAAACCTATTGAATTAACTATTTCATAAACCATTTTACCCAAAACTAATTAAACTATCAAATTAATTAAAACTAACAACCACTCACTCAAAATCAACCTAAAATTATCAAATTAACTAAACTATTAATTATTTAAATAAATTAATCTCCTATTAAAGTAACTTAAAACCATTTAATAATTACTTAAATGATGGAGCATATTGAATTACTCAAAAACTACCAATCACTCAGCTAAAACCAATCAATGTTTTACAAAATAATCAAAAGCTACCAACTGCCTTTAAAAACTTATTAGCCTATTGAATTAAATGCATAATACCAAAACGCTTAGCCAAAGATTTTAAGATTGTTAGTAAAATTTTATTTTTCTAAAAATCTATATTTTTTAATTTTTTCAAAACTAACCATCCACTATTATCAAAAAATTTCTATAATATTACCTGTCATGCTGGTGGCTAATTGGAAGAATAAACCATCTAATCAGGGTAAGTTAATACCCAGTGAAAAGCCCAGAATGACAGAGGCATAGCTAGCATATTGACTTTTAAAAAGGGACTAGAAGGGTAATGTTAGGAGTATTAATATTCAGAAGCCTACCAAAGGCCCCCATAACAAGCCTAATGGCTGCAATGGGTCAACTGTAGGTCTTGGGGTGGCAACTCTTAGAAGTGGGAGAGGCAGGGAGGGCAACAAAACTGAGTTATATGGGTTTAGGCTTTTGGATGAGATCAGATTAGAAAGGATTAGAAAACTTGCTAGATGGATTGTAGCATTTTGTGGTAGATTGGTTGGTTAAATTACAAAAGCAGGTGTGCATGATATTAATGAATGGCATAAATGATGGATCAGCAGACATAATCATAGATACACGTTTTTACTAACTTGCTTATAGTTTAAAGTGCCATAAATAATTGAATTAAAACACCCACTCCATGAACATTGATAGTATTTTGTGGATGGCAATGTGCATCACCAGATAGTATTGATAATAGTAAAGGTATGGCATTCAGGGAAAATACCACAGAAATTAGAAAAGTTTGGTTTATCAAAGAGGAAATTAAAAAAAGAGAATAAACTGGCATCATACCCTATAGAGGCTGGTGCCTTTATAGTAGGGGGAGGCAGAAGAGTTGGAGGGAGCTCAAAGTACAGCTCTGGTCATGGACTTATACACATGTTTTAATTGAATGGATTGTAAACAGAGATATGGGACAGTGTAGCTTTGGATCAGATCATAAAAATTTGATAGTAAATTATTGATAATTGAACTAAAAGATCAAAATTTTCATATATTTTTCTGGACTATTACATTGGCATGGCCAGATTTGCATATATAAATTTAGCTTAATGATTGATGTTATTCCCCTTAAAGGAAGATTAAGTGAGTTGGTATTGTTAAAAAATCTGGTGTTTTAAAGTAACCTGATCTGACTTATTTAGTAATGGGGAGTTTTTGGGGAAGATTGGAACATTTTCACTTATATCTGAGATATTTTGATTAGGAGTGGAATGAGTATAAGGATCCTGATGGAGGCAATGGACTGGAACGCCTCCCTTAAACTCCTTTTATACTTTTCAGTAATGTAGAAGAGAATAGGAGGCAGTGAGAAAGGATTCATAGAAGCAAAGAAATTATCCACCACCTATTTATCATGTGCACCATATCATTAAGATTTACAAGGGAAGCTACTGGAGGCCTTGGGTCTTTCTTGTGTCATAAAATAAACTGCTCTTGGTTTATGTGAAGAGGCTGAGCGTTAATGCTTACATTATCATTTTTAGAAATGGGATACATCTTGCCATCTGAAGTATGGGTAAGGGTATAATTTTTTGCCTTTTATGGAGTTTGATGGAAAGAAGAGCTATAATTTTTGAGGGGTATTAAACTGAGGGAGTCCAAATGTTGGTCCTTCAAAGTTATCAAGGTGGACAATTAGGAAAAGTAAGTGGAACTTAACCTAGACAAGTTAGAGGTCTCAAGAGAATAAATTTTGACTAAAATAGAGTTTATAGTTAGGTAGAGTGTAAAAGATCTTTTATTAGATAAATCATTAGCACCTTAATAAGTTCTAGGAAAATGAAAAAGAAATAAAAGATATAAGGAATAATCAGCGCATATCCTGTTGGAACCAGAAAAAATTAGAATTTACTATCTAGATCTTCTACAGGATAAAAAGAAGTAAGCAACAGATAAAGAAGCTCATAAGATAATGCAAAGTTAAGGATAATGTGCAATAAGCTGAAATAGAAATTTGTTCCCTACAATAAAGAATAAAAGTTGATATAGTGAGTATCATCCTAGAGTATTGACTAGTGGAGAACTTCAATAGTGATTTATCTTAAACTTGTCAGTTGGTGAACTCAAATATATGAATTAGATTTTACTGATATTAAATAACTTGGAATTTATAATTTTTTAAGCCTTTGGCCTTACAAAGCATCAATAACTAAAATAAATAAAAATAAGTCATTCAAGCTTGCCCAAAGTAATAGTTAATCTAGATATCCCAAGTTAAGGTTTCAACTAAACTATTGAGAATCCTGACAACGCCTCATCCAAGCTTCAACTGGGGGTGACAAATAAAATTTCTAGGTTAAATATATATAATACCTTAAAAATTTAGGGGTAAATCTTGGTTAACTGAAAATGAGAGTGTGCATAGGCAGTTAGTGGTATGGAAGATTTTCTCATAGATATAAATTTTTGCCATGAATTCTTGACCTTGAAACGCTGGGATCACATAATAGTTAGTTCAGCTCACTAAGAATGGCAACTTTAGTCTTGGCATTAGGACAGAAAGGCTGGATAGGAGAATAGAAGAAATTTAGTTTAAGCTTAGAGGCAGAATAGATTATCAGTGAAATTTTCATTGTGATTTAGGTTCTCACCACAATAGTTGGGGGCATCAGTTTGATGGTTGAAATAGACAAATGGCAGAGGATCTTAGGTGCTTTTTGATATTTTTGGCAGATAGAAACAATGACAAAGTAGAGGTAGGCTGGAGCAAAAGCAACAGAAGTGGAGCTCAAAATGATGAAAGGAGAGAGTGAGGGTGAAGATGGAAATAAAATGCAGCAAGAATAAACTCAAAAACATTATGATGTAGAGAGAAAGGATATAGTTCTTAGCAGATAGGCAAAGGAAGGAGAATTTGAGCACAGCTTTGCATTAGAATTTTAAGGCAGTTGGGTAAAAATTTTCTTAAATTCTTTACATTATATTGATTTTTGTCAGAAAACTTTAATTTTCTAAAGTTATCAGGAGTATCTAAAATAGTAGAAAAAATAAAAAATAACAATAAAGAAAAGGTTTAGAATAAAATAAAGCGGTAAGAGAGAGTAATTTGGTCTTGAGAGCACTCAGCTCAGTAAATCTGAGTGAATTGTTAGGGATATTAGTAACTTCAGCCAAGAAATTTTTTTTTTTTAGCTCTAAAGCATTTAGTTTGGCAGCTTCATTTTTCTCATTGAGATGCTCCAGCTCAGCTGCCAAAAACAACTCAAGATTTTCTTGGACTTTAGCTTTAATAGCATTTGATTCATCCTTTGCAGAAAGCCCAAGCTCTATTAACTTGTTTTTTATCTCTTTAGACACAGGAAAATGGTATAGACGTGTTTTATAGATTTGTGTCAAGCTTCGGACATAATCATCTGCAGGCACTTTAATTAATGCTTGGTTTTCAAAAAAATGTTTTCAGCCAATCAATCATTTTCATATTTTGCCTTTAACTAGGCTTAGCTCCCAGACTTTGCAATCAGCACACTATACTATTTAATAAGTCTTCCCTTTCCAAAAGATGAGTCATAAGATCTATTTTATTAGGCAGGTTTCCTCAAAAGCTAGATTTTCCCCAATCATTAAGATGCACCTTAATTAGATTTCTCATTTTTATATTGAATCTTCATAAAGTTTGAGCAACTTGAAGGAAGCTTATAAGTAAGCTCCATATCCTCAAATAAGTTTGATAGAATGTCAAGATTCTGATATGACTGGACAATTAGCTCTGAAGAACTACAGCGTATTGGCAAGAATCCACCAACTAGGATGATTATTCTTAAGTAATTGAGTGACTTTAGATGAGGTAATATTGGATTATAATGGGTTATTATTGGATTGCCTCCAAATAAGGCAATAAGGTAATGTTGACATCCAACAAATATTATTTAGATTGCCTCAAACTAAGGTGATAGAGAAAGAAAGAATATCATCCCAAAACCAATAAGATTATGGCAGAACCAAATAGTCTAAGCCAAGGGAATGGTATCATCCAAGTTGCTGATATATAAGTGAGATGTGTAAATTGAAGAAAAAAGTTGTTAGTAGTTTTAAGAGAGTGTAAAAGCAAGGAACCACTGTATTTATCAAAATAAATAAAAGTGTCATTGGAGCAATTGCTCCATATTTTAAAATATATTTCAAGTGTATTCAGAGGACCAATGAACCTCACATCATCCATCCAATGATTGGTAGGTTCAACCTGTGCAACCTTACAGTGTATCCTAATGGTATCGCCAAAAATTATAATGGTGGTGCTTAATACAGTGGACACATTGATCAATCACTACAAATTAAAAATATCTAATTGCTGGCTTTTGAAGTTTTGAGTTAAACTTAAAAAATAGCAGGTATTCTCTTAAAGTTATTTAGGTGGATTCTCCAAAAAGTTACAAATAATAGTAAAAATAAGATTGTAAATTGATCTAATCTTTATTAAGAAAAGGATTAAATATTTATAGATTTTGAAGTAGTTCAGGGCTTATTCAATCTTTTCAATCACTGAGCAATCAAATCTTTTATCACCTGATCAGAATAAGCTTGATTATTCTTATTAACCTTGATACAATTAGATATATTGAGTTCCCCTTCTAATATTACTGGGTAAATATTTGTTATAAAGTTTTAGGAACAAAAGAGTTCAGTGAAATCCTGACACTTCCTCCCTCAAGATTTGATTGTGGAGGAGGGTTAATTCTCAAAAATCTAGAGTGACTACATTTTACAACTATACATATATAAACATGGACAATCAAGTATTCTAATCCATTTTAGAATATAACTCAAAAAGGACTAGACCAGTTAGACCCTAATTTCTAAGTTCACCCACTAGGTCAGGAGTAATAATACATAACATAATCTCCAATTTGATATTCAGGTAAGGCATGTCTACATTGGTTACTTCTTTAGATAATTTTTTTGGTGGTTGCTTCAATATATTTCATGGCTTGAGCTTAAAGGCAAACAATCTCATTGGCCATATTTTTCATAGCTAAATCAGAGTTTTCTGGTATATTTTCTTTAAATATAGCCGAATACTTAAATGAACTGAGGGATCTCACCTATATATACATTTGAAGGGCGACATTTTAATAATTTGATGATAACTTATTAAATATGCAAACAAAGCACTAGGTAAATAGAAATTTCATCAAGATGGGTCTGTTGAGGCATCTTTCTCAAAATAAAGACTAAAGTTTCATTGATTGTTCAATGGCCCCATCTGTTGATGGATTGTAAGAAATGATAAAACGTTGGGTAGTATTGAATAATTCAGATAGTTCCTGTAGGAATCAAGAGGTAAAATTAGTCCTATTGTCTGAAATAAGGATCTTGGGACACCCATGTCGATTGATGATATTCTGGTAGAAGAATAACACAAGTTTTAGCAGAGAGGGTGGCAATGGATATGGCCTCAACCCATTTAGTTAAAAGGTCAACAGCCATGATAATGTATTAGTGTCCATGCAACCTCCAATAAAAAATTCTACAACATCAATACCTACCACTTCAAACGCCTTAGTTGGTGAAATCACTTGATGCTGATAAGTAGTGTTAGTTGCATCATGACTTTTACAGATGAGAAATGAGTTAAGGGTCTCTTAAATCATTTCATCATATTATTTCAATAATATCAGGGTTTTGACCACTATAGGGTTTTCTTTAAACCACTATGACCTACTTGCACATATCCTTCCATGATAGCATGGTATCTTGAATTTGAGTGCAGAAAGGGTAACCACTTGGATTTGACCTTCTTATACAAAACTCTCTCCTAAATCACGGTATCTTTAGTAATAGTTTTTAGGAAGGCTCAATCTTCTTCATATTCTTGATCCCACAACTCAGGCCATTCAATGAGGCTATATAGTCATTCCACTTTTCCCAAATCCAAGGTCATTATAGGCAACTGAGGCAAGTTATCAGTATTTCAATGTTGTGAACCTGAGCTATGAACATTTGAAAAATCATAATTTTGCAGTCTTAGGGCCCAACAGGCTAGTCTCCCATCAAGATCCTTCATATTTTGTAACCATCTTAAAGAAGAATGGTCGGTAATAACAGTAAAATGGTTACCATATAGAAAGGAACATAAGTGCCTAATTGCTAAAATTATAACTAAACACTTTCACTCAGTTACACTGTAATTATGCTCAGCTTTGGATAATGTTTTGCTGTAAAATGCAATGGGATGATCAATCTGCTCTTCATCACACTGGGTCAGAATAGCCTCAATGGTAACATTACTTGCATCAATATGCAGAAAAAAGGCTTATAAAATTGAGGATGAATTAAAACATGTGCCTTAGTTAAGGCATTTCAGAGAGAATTAAAAACTGTTCCTGAGCTGAGATCCACTTAAATGGCACACTCTTTTGTAATAAATGGAATAAGGGTTCTGCCATATAAGCAAACTTGGGTGTAAATTGATGATAATATCTAACAATACCAAGGAAGACTTGTATGTCCCACAAGGAGGTTAAATGTGTCATTTTTTGAATAACTTGAATTTTATCTTAGTGGTTGAATACCTCTAGCTGATACCTGGTGACCTAAGAACTCCATCTCATTCTGAAAAAAAGGACATCTGGAGGGTTTGAGCTTTAGTGAAGAATTACAAATTCATCTAAAAGCTTCTTTTAAATGGTCCAAATGCTCAGTAAATGTTTTTGAAAACAAGGTAATATCATCCAGATATACCAAAACACAGGTCATGTTTGAATCCTGTAAAATACCATCCATGGCCCTTTAAAAGGTTGCTGGGGCATTGCTCAACCCTTGCAGCATACAGGTTGGTTCAAATAAGTCCTTACTAGATATTAGGGCACATTTAGCTCAGTTCTATGAGGCTAATTTGATTTGCCAGCATCTGCTGGTTAAGTCCATTGCCAAAAAATAAGTTGAGCCATCTAACAACTGGATGGAATTATCAATCCTTTGCAAAGGGTAACCATCTCAACGAGTAATGGCGTTTAACCTATGGCAAAACATAATCACCTGATGTGAGCTATTTTTTTTCTTAACCAGTAGCATTGGGGAGGCCCAAGGGCTGTTGGAGGGTTTCAGTAATTCAGCCTCCAAGAGTTGATGTAACTCTTTGGTAACCTAAGCTTCCTCCATTTTTGACTTATGATAGGGTTTAGCACAAATAGGAGGGTGATCTCCAGTTTCAACAATATTCATTACTCCTTTCATTTTACTAAAATAGTAGTTATACTTGGCAAATATATCAGAGTATTTTTCCAATAATTGTAGTACTTGTTTCTCCTGTTCTTTAATAAGATGCTTCCTTATCGCAGGTCCCACAGTAAGAATCTTCTGATGGTTTCCAACCTGAAGTCTTGTAAGCTTTCAAAAGTTTTACCATCATAAATTTGAGATAGGGGTAATAATTTAACATAGACAATTTTTTTGGTCTACCGTTTTTAGATCATTGGTAAAGTTTGCCAATAAAACAGGTAATGATCCAGAATATGCATAATAAAATACCCTAGGACAAGGCAATATCTCTTTAGCAGAAGTGTTTGAATTTCTTGGACTTGAAATAAATGGCCCTTAGAAATAGAAAAATGTAAAAAATGTATTGACAATAACCTGAGATTTTGGCAGAATAATCATAATCTCAGGGGAGAAAATAGGCATTCATTCTTCTATATCAGCTGCCTTAGAGGTAATTTTACTTGAGGACCTTCAACATGATACTGAATGGAATAGGACCTCTTTGATCTCTCTAACAGACATACTTGACATCTAGTATGTTGAATATGAGCATGTTCAGATAAAAGCAATGGAATTCTATATCCCAAAAGGGCTAGAGAAGAGTTGGGCTAATTAATAATTGCATCAAATTCCCACAAAAATTAAGTCCCCAAGAGAAGGTCATAACTCAAGTTATCAAGGACAATTGCAGATACTGTAAAAGTCAACTTTCTAATTCTCAACAGGAGTAATGAAAAAGCTCCAATTGTTTGAGTATTCTGAGATCCTGCAGTGCCTTATTCTTCATAATGTGAAATATTAGGTGTTAACTTAATATGCTTATTAAATTTTGATGAGAAGACATTCACAGGAGATCCAGTGTCAATAATAGCTTTAGAGTTGACTTAATTCACTCAAAGGTCAATATGTGTGATGGTACTTCCAAACTGAGAGGGTAAAGCTAACAAGGAGGGCAAGGAATAAGAAGATTGTTCATCTTTATTATATTCTACAGGGTTTTGATGTTCCTGCTGAATACTATCATTATCAAGAGGAAAAATCTTATTGATTTTGTCTTTTTTCTTCTTACTATCATCTTCCTTTTTTTAAACAACAGTCTATATTATGGAGATATTAGTGAAAATAATTATACTAATAGCTCTAGCATTCTCAGGGACAGCGTAAATTTTAGGATGACTGGGTCTTGGAGAGTTGTAAACTCAGGGTTTTTCAGAAAATTGAGGAAGCAATTCCAACAAGGCTCATTAATGTCTAAAATACTTCTGAATTGCTTTTTTATGCTAATAAGATATACTTGCATCTGAGTTCTAGAATCAAAATCAGACATAATAGCAGTAATAGCGTCATCCAAATTTAACTAGCCACACGCTACAAAAGTATAAGCTTCCCAATAAAACCAATGAGCAAAGTCTTTGATGTATTCATTTCAGTGGAGCTGTGTTCCCATAAAAACCTGTTTCTGAGAGGACAAGGTTTTCTCACTCCCAAATTCTCCAATAAATGCTTTCTTAACCTGAGACCAAGTAGAACAAGTCATCAATTGGGATACCATGATATCTTGGGTCAATTGAGTAAGACAATTAGGTAAGTAATTCATCTTTTGATGATCCATGGCCTCACTCAGAGCCTTCTCATATAGTAAGAGGAAGGAGATAATACTGCCTTCCCCAGGAGAGTACTTATCTTTGAATACAGGTTTAAAACTCATTAAAGCATTAGAAGTTAGAGCATGCACTCCAGGTTGTTTTAATTGAGTGAAAACATAAGGGTTAGAGTCCAAAGCTTGGGAAGAATATTGAGGATAGGGACCAACTGCCTTAAAATGAATTTCAATAACCCAATTAATTTTATATCAGCATGCCCCACTTTTTTGTCCAATCTGCAAGATAATTCATAAATTTGCTCCTGCTGTGCATTTTACTTAAGTTCCAAAGTTTTAATCTTCACTTGAAGCATCTCTCCTATTGATTTGCAAGCTTGTATCAGGATGTCAGTATTTTTTGCCCATTTACCCAGATTATTCAATTTATCAGATAAGGACTGAAGTGAATACAGGGGGTCAATATGTACCTATTGGGAGCTAAATTACACTTCTTGGAAACTTTATATAATTTCTCATGCAAGCGGTCAATTATGCTCAAGAATGAATAAACCTGCTAAAGGAATCCTGAATGCCCATAAGCACAAGGTGGTCCACAAGGTCCATCAGCACTGGGTGATCCACAGGGCCCTTCAACACCTGGGAGTCCATGAGGTCCACGTTGCCCTTCACCCCCAGGTGGCCCACAAGTTCCTTCAACCCCAGGAGGACCTTATTCCCTATGAGAACCCATAGTTCCTGAGCTTTTTTCTACTTTGTTAACTCAAAATTGGTTTTTTGAGTATAATCGATCCAATTGGAAGAGGTGATTTTTAATTTTCTTCCATTGATTGACTACACTCATAAAGTTAGGAAATAACATCTCTCCATTCCCCCTAAGTCACCTGGACTCACTTCATTAACTGTGAATCAACAAAACTGGATATTCTTTGATCCAGATGAACAAGTTGTTGATGTACTTCATTAAGAGGAGTCCAATTACTAATAATGGCATCACAATTATCTTTACTGAACTAAGAGGCAGACTTGAAGAACTCAGAGACATAAATATTCAAGGAACAAAGTCCTTCTAATGAATTAAGCATCCCTTGATGATGAATTCCTACTACTGGTAATAAGTGGTATAAAGTAGGGTGTACAAGTTGGTGTAAATATTGCTCAGTACCATTCCATGGCATTTGAGAAGTTTAATATAAATCCCTCAACATAGAGGGTACAGCATTAGTTTGATATCAAGTAGAAAGGATTCCAGGAATTAAAACTCCCTCAAGCATCTTATTGATGATCTTTCAATATATCTTGGGCTGTATTTAAAAATTTGTGGTAAAGCTTAAGTTGGGACCATAAAATTCCAAATTGGCACGGAATTCTAACATAGATGATACCCTTGGGATTTCAGTTCTAGTGGAACAGACCCATCGTAAAATACAGTATTGCTCATGATCTTGAGCCTCTTCAGGCATAAAATGAGATTCCATTTTAACAATTGATGTTTTAACAGGTGCATAACTCAGAGTTCCCCTGTAGTGAGCACCACTTTAAAAGTTTTGAATTACACTTCAAAACTGGCAGGTATTCTCTCAAAGTTACTTAGGTAAATTCTTCAAAAAATTACAAATAATAAATAAAAATAAGCTGTAATTTGACCTAACCTTTATTAACAAAGGGATTAGATATTTATAGGTTCTAAAGTAATTCAGTGTTTATCTGTTTTTTTTTTAAATTGCTGAGCAATTGAATTTTATATCACCTGATTGGGATAAGCCTGATCATTCTTATTAACCTTGATATGATTAGATATATTGAGTTCCCCTATTAATACTACTAGGTGAATATTTGGGGTAAAAGTTTCAGGAATGAATTTAGTGAAATCCTAACATTGGCCATGTGTAAAAATTTACTTAAGTTGTTATTATCAAGCAACCCTAGTAACCTTTTTACTGCACAGGTTTATTTTCCTTGTGCACTTTGTTGCATTGTATAGTAGAATAAATTATTAATCAATAATAGTATGGAGACTATTATCCATAGTTGAGTATGAATTATATTTTGGCCCAATGCTTGGCCAGTATTCCCATTTAATACTCATGATGTCATACTTGTAGGGATTTGTTCCCTTGCCCTGTTCAACCTGATATTCGCTGAGATACCCTGGTGACAGTCTCTTCAGTCCAACACA
Source organism: Massospora cicadina (assembly GCA_022478985.1). Classification (NCBI taxonomy): domain Eukaryota; kingdom Fungi; phylum Entomophthoromycota; class Entomophthoromycetes; order Entomophthorales; family Entomophthoraceae; genus Massospora; species Massospora cicadina. The sequence continues at coordinate 219,267 of JAKSZP010006615.1, read as the reverse complement.
CAGTTGGCAGCTATCCCAATTGTAACTTCTTCTTCTCTAGATTCCCGCTTGGATCTTTACCCTTTTCTCTAAGAGTCTTCCAATTATTGCACACAGCAATAATACCCTTGAGACAGAACAGCACAACGGAAGATGATGGTAGTTTACTACCTAAACTTTATCCTGAATGGATAATCCTTTATTATCTAACTAACTGTGGTATTATCTGTTTTTATTATTGTGAATCCTAGGGAATATATATAGTGGGGAATTGCCTGTCTAACCCTCAGTTGACACCTCTTTGATGAAACGGCAGCCATTGCCATTGAATCTCCTATCCTCATCTTGGCAGCAATGGTCTTCCCCATCCTGGCTAGGATTCCATCATTGGACATCTTCATGACCTAAAACAGAAAGAGTCAGAAAATGTGTCCCTAACATTTTCCTCTTGATCCAAGTGAACCAACCATATTTGGCTAGTGATCTGCTTAGGTAATGGGACTTATTACCCATTACGGCATGGCACTCATCAACCAATCAATTCACTAGTTGCAGGCAGCATCACTTGCCTCACAACTTGCTATTCATTCTCAATCGGTCAGTGATGAAACCTGACCAATACCAATTGGTACACCTGATAGTTAATCACTATCAGATGCCCTTATTTCATTGGCAACTCCACCCAATGAGATCTTAAGTATTCATCCAGATAAATCCCCAATGTATACAACCAGGAAAATATCCCAAAATACCCTGAATACAGATACTTTAAAACTCAGGCCAACTGATTTCCAATTCACTTTGCCTTAGAGAATTTTACCCTAGCAATACCAAATAATCTAGCAGGCTGAGAATATGAGAAAAAATTTCCAAAACATCCCCCTCTTGCCTAGATTTCCAGTGAGAAAAGGACCAGGGCATGAGAACACTGCTTCAGACACTTGGTTGAATACTTTGTTGGTTCAAGCAGAGTACACTCATCAATACTAAACGCTGCTAGGGACAACCTTTGACATACAGCGCTCTTCCTCTTCCTCCTCACTACCGCCTTCTCAGAGTGCAGTCCCCATGATCTACTGTCATGCCAGGCTGATTGATTTACTCATGATGATATTAGTCCTGGGATCTGGTTTTCCCCTATCAGGGTTTCACAATTGGCTTCATTCGACATATCAATTCCCTTCCCCTAGTTGCTTTCTCACAGGTCTCTGCATCCACTCAAAGAATGTGGTTTCATTTAGGTTTAGCCCTTGCTAGCATCCAATCTCACATCAATTTTGACAGGCTGTTCATTCCTACTGCAATCCATCCTCCCTCCCCCAAGAGGTAAAATAGGTGGAATTATCCTCATATCAAGATTTATTTGAGGTATGCTGACCAGGGGACAGACAGTACCAATCACAACACTCAAAACGGCAAAACAAACTACTAACCAGGTGGGAAGCAGAAACTGCTTAACCCACCATGGCAGAGGGTGAGGAGGGGTCAGGGGGTTGGTTTTCAGAAAGACCCACCTCGATCAAGGGGTGTTGGTTACAGTACCGGATCAGAGCAGAGAGCCAGGGCGTTGGGGCATCTGCATAGTGGGGGCTGAGGTCAGCGTAGTAGGAGTTTTCCACTTCTGCATCAAGATAATGATGGGAAAGTGTTTTAACAAAAGCTGCGAGGAGAACTTCAGCTTCTTTGCGGGCTTCAGGAAGTTGGGTGAAAAGGGAGATACTGTGGCGGGTGATTTTGGCTGAGGGGTTGAATGAACAAGTGTTGCGACATTCATAACAGCGATTTCAGCATCATCAAATAGTTTTGAGATGTCACTGCAGGGAGATTCAGGGAAGTTGGGGGGGGGGAAGAAGATGGTGGGCAGGCCATGCTGGAGCTGAGCCACTGACTGGGCCACCGCGGTGCGTAGTTTTGGGCAATGAGGAGAGGCCACCGCAGCTAAGGCGAGCTGGTGGTCACTTTGGAAGGGGGCTGTATTGGGTAGAGGAGCGAAATGGCGAGGGGTAGGGGTTTCATCGAAGTCAGGAAGGAAAAATTCTGCCCAACCATAATCGCCATGGCAGAGAGGTTGACCTGTATGCTTACTAATGAGGATATTACCTGATTTGTCAGTTTCAGCCAATAGATCCCATGGATTTTGGTTCACTGGAATAGTGGCATTTAAATTTGAGTGGGTAGGATTGGGCAAATGGGCAGCTGCTATGGTGTGAATGTTGGTCCAAGCATTGCTCTGATTGGCTGGCTTAGATTTAGGTGGGAGAGTGAGGATGGAGGTTTTGGGTGGGGCTGATTTTCCATGTGGGCCCACTGAACGAGATTGGAGGGTGGGAGGGGGCAGCAAAGTGCCCCATACTGAACCTCCAGAGGGGGCTCAGAAGTTGCATCAGCGGATTTGGCCTTAGGGCATGCTCTTTTTGCATGGTTGATGCCAAAGCAGAGGGAACAAATCTGCCTACCATTATCGACCTGAGCCCAAAAGAAATGATCTGGCGCTGCAGCCACACTAGCGCGGGGTGGGATTTGTTGGGCTATGGTAGGGTGGTGTGGTATGATGGTGGCTGTTGCACGAGGAGCAGCAAGGCGTTCTGCACCAGATGGAATGGAAAAGATGAGGTTGGGCTGAGTGCCATAAGCCATGAGCCCCGCGACCAACTGGTCATACAAAACCTGGGGTGGAAGGTGGGATGGGAGATTTGCAAAGGATACCACTAGCGTGGTGTCTGAAGGGAGGCGAGTACGGGTTGTGGGAATGGGGTTTTTTTTTATAAATTAGAGGAGTTTGTGCTGCCGCTTCAGCATCCTCCTCAGATTGGAACCCAACGTCAAAGTAGCCCTTAAAAGGGCGGAAGTCTATAAAGCCAGCTGGCGCAAAGGCTGTAGTGGCTAGGTCAATAATTGCCTTATCGGCATATGGGAACAAACGCCCATAGTCCACTCTGAGGCAATAGCGGATAGCAGAGCAAGGGAGGGCGAGAGGATGGGGGCGAGAAGGGTGGACGCGCGCCAGGTGGAGCGCTAAGTCCCGTGGGGACAAAACGGTTGGAAGCAGTGGGCGGGCTGTTTGAACCCGTCCAAACGCGCTTGCCTGCAGGGCGGAAAACGCTAGGTGGGGGTGCACTGCTACCCCACACTGGGGTGGCAGGCGGCAGAGCCAAGGACATCAAAGAATAGGTTTTGGGCAGATGGCTGTAGATAAATAAACTTAAATTTAAAATCGCTCAAAAGTGACTTTGAGCGGTTAAAGAGAGTTTTTGAATTATCCTCATATCAAGGACAATTAATAAAAATAAAAAATATTATTTTTCTCTCTATGCAATTTATAATCTTCTTCTTTTTTCCCAACAGCTTTTGTCAATTTTTTATCTTTATTTTTTTCTATGGGACTTGACCTTGTTTCAGTTCAGCAGTCCATATTTTGTCTTTCCCCCAAACTAGGTCCTGGGTACTTAAACCTGCCAGTTTTCTATGGTTAAGATGTCCTTTTTGGACTTAACCATCTAGATTGGTTCAGAGGTCCTTTTTTTGGACTTGACCTAATCATCAGGACATGACCAACTTAATGGTTCATCGGTCCTTTGGGAACTCTTTTATTTTTTTCATTGATCCATCACTTTAGATACTTAGCATGGACTCAATTCACAACTCTTCCATCCAAGAGATTCTTGATGGAGTAAGCATCAGTCGCTATCTTGGCAATCACTTTGAACAAGCCTGATCACAATGCATCTAGTTTGTTTCTTCTTCTGAAACCATGCATATTGCAATAGGCAACTCTTTCCCCTATTCAGTATTCTGCTAAGGCCAGTCAGTTCTCATCATCCATCAATTTTGAAAATATCCTTTTCTTCAAAGTTGTATCAAATGCTTGTAATTGTATATTGATCAGGATACTCATCAGTCAGTTCAAATGTTGCTCAATACTCATCTCCAACGTAGGTTCCACCACTGAATATAAAAAGTCAGTGAAAACGCGGCCTTTCTTCTGTATAACAACTCAAATGGCATCTTTTCCATCGCCGTATGATGACTAAAATGATAGGTGAACATCACCAAACTCAGGTATGTTCCCCACACAGAAGTTCTTCCTGCGACTAGCTTCCTCAGCGTCATGGCCAGCGTTCCATTCACCTGTTATACCAGTCCGTTTGTCTCTGGATGGTAAGGTACTGACACAACTCCTCTGATCCCCATTATCTCATTTACTCTTGGGATCACATGAGACAAGAAGTTGGTCCCATTGTCGCTAAGCAGGACCTGCAGACATCCATGCCAGTATACTACTTGATCCAGGATGAACCTTGCAGTACTGGTAGCATTTACTTTTGTTAGGGCCTTCATCTCGACCCATCTCATTAGAAGGTTGATGGTAACTAAAATGTACTTGACTCCCCTGTGCTCATCATCAGCAGTCCCATCACGTTGATGAACACTGTATGCCAGGCAAATCCAGGGCGGACCAGTTGGTATCCAGTTGTATTCTTATGTGGTTTGTGCAGCTGGCACTCCATGCAATAAGCTAGATAATCTGCAACATCGTAGTTGATGGATTCCCAGTAATATTACTGATGAATATGATCAGTTGTTTTCCTCAGGCCTCCATGCCCAACAACCTTATGAGCGGCTTGCATTATAGATGCTCTTTCTGACAGTTTTAGGAATAATAACCACTTCCCATTGATCATCTTGAATACTTGTCCATCCATGGTCTCAGTGTTTTCCATTGCTTTCCAAAGTGAACCTTGTATTTCTTGGAGCTTATCCCCAATTTTTCCATCAACAATTCTCTGGAATAGCTCATCCACCTGCGGGTATACCATCTGGACCATTGGTAACTGCGATAAGCCATCTGCATTCTGGTGAGAAGCCTCCGCTTGGTGGACAATCTCATAATCATAAGCCTGGAGCTTAAGTGCCCATTGGTCCAGTTGTCCTTCTGGCTCTCTCAAATTGTGTAGCCAATGCAGTGAAGAGTGGTCTGTTACCACCTTAAAGTGCATTTAATAGATGTATACCCAAAAATGCTTGCATGCATAAATGACTGCAAGGCATTTCCGCTCAGTCATGGTGTAGTTCCTCTCAGCAGCTGAGAGTGTCTGGATCACATACGCCACCGGATGTTCATCCCCAAATTCGTCTACTTGGCTTAGTATGGCGCCAATCGCTGTCAATGAAGCATCAGTTTGAATAATAAACTCCTTATTGAAATTCAGATATTTCAGAATTGGTGAATCTATTAATACCACCGTAACTCATTGAAGGAGTCCTGGTCCTCTTTATTCCATACAATCCTTTTTTTGGATCCTTCTATAAATAGGAATAATGGATCAGCTATTCAGGAAAAGTCCCAAATAAGTATTCTATAGTATTCAACCATCCCAAGGAACACTTGGATGTCTTGGACATTCTTCAGAACAGCCATCCATTCTATGGCTGCTATCTTCTGGGTTTGCAGCTGCAATCCACTGGAGTTGATTATGGATCCCAGATATTTCAACTCTTTCTTAAAGAAGTGGCACTTCCTTGGCTTAATCTTCAGGGTAGCTGGGAACAGTCACTTGAATACTTCTTACAAGTGGTGTAGGTGATCAGTAAACGTCCTACTGAACATGTTTATATTGTCCAGGTATTTAGGACACATGACAACTTCAAGTTGCTCAATATTGCATCCATGGCCCTTTGAAACGTTGCAGGCACATTGCATAGAACCTGGGGCATCCTTGTCAGTTGATATAACCCATGCATGGTAATAATCGTGAATTTTTCCTGGTCTTCCTTTGGCAAGTCAATCTTCCAATATCCTGAGATCAGATCCATTGCGGAGAAATACTTTACTTCTCCTAAATGATCTAGTGCATAGTTAATCCTTTGTAGGGGATATGAATCCTTCTTTGCAATTTTATTCAGCCTTCATTAGTCAATCACCACCCAGTTGGATCCATCCTTTTTCTTCATGATCAGAATCAGACTTGCCCAGGGACTTGATGACGGAACTAGAAGCCCATGCTTTACTAGTTTGCTGATCTCATCTTCCACTACTGCTTCGGCCACTTTTGACCATCAAATCCATCTCAACCTGATCAACAAATTTCCACAGTGTTAACCTTGTGGATCACATCTCTTGCGCATCCCAAATCATGGTCATCCTGAGCAAATACTTTGGATACTTTTTATACAATTTGAGCACCTCTCTTGATGGCCTTCCGTCAGATCAGCGAGCTGCTCCCAATCAATCAATAAGTTGATATTTTTGGTTACCCTGGCAAGTAATCCCATTTCGTCAAGAGACCCAAAATCATAAAAACTTCTTAATTCGGCCATTGGGATTAGATGAACAAACGCAATGATCTGATTCTTCCTGATCTTCATCAGTTTTTCACTTAAATTTGCCAGGAGAACTCGACTTTCTCATGGCCCAGCATTATTATCCCAGGAGCCACCCAAGGCTCCACTCTGGACTTTTTCTAGGGGCTTCCAACCTCCCCATACAGCAGCTCAGGTATCTTCAATTTCAACTCCATGTCGACTATCATCTGAAATCCTGGTGATATGGTCTTCTCATTCTTGATCCTCAGTGACATTCCCCAGTTCTCTAGGATTTCTGTAGGCATTTCTCATCACTTCTAACCAATTGGTAACAAATTGGGACAATGCCGTCATTGTTTATTAAATTGATGAAGTTGTTTCTCCTATTCAGTGGAGCTTCTCCATCCTTCTGATATACCAATGATAATGTCTACCCAATATGGTCAACATATTATCCTCAAAGTTACATTTAACTCCCTACTTGCATAGAAATTACGTCCCAATCAGAATGTTATAGTTATGGTTTGCCGAAACTATTGCTGGTGCAGATACTACCAAGGACCAGAATCATAGTGGCAAAGCGCTATAAGCTCCACATGATATGGTTGTATTTGGTTCAGCTGGCCCGTACTCCTTCTTGTGTTCCAAGTCCAACGAGATCTTCATCCTCACCACCAACTGGGTTGAGACAATGTTAATGGGCACTCTGCTGTTGACAATCGCCCTGCCCGAACTTGATTATCTTGTGTGTCTATATATGCACTTGGAGTATTGTGGTATATTGTTTACTGAGTGTATAGCGGCGTTATCAGCTGAATTGAGGGTGTGAATAATTTGCACTGATAAATCATGAAATGATTTATTTATTGCGCTGAGGGGGATTGACAAATTGGCCTCATCTAATCAGACTTCAGACAATTCTTTGGGATTATCAGCAGCTTGAATCTTGTCTGCCAGTTGTTGAGCATATAGCTGGGCAACTTCCTTGATTAACTCGGGATCAATTGCCTTCAACCCAGATCTAGTCACTGCGTTCATGTCCAAATTACCACTTGATACAGTTTATCCTGCACATCTTTGTCCACAAACAGATCACTGATATCAATCTCCTCAGTCATGATGCCATGAGGAACAGGCTTCTCCGCAGCTCTAGACTATTCCCCATCTAGACTGCAGGCCCTTTTCCCAATTCCTTGGTGGCAGCTGACTCTTTTGCCTGGACCAAGTTGATTTGATCCTTTGGCTTCTTTCAGTGCATGGCAAAAGGTCCCATCTCACCACATTGGTAGCAGACCTTTTCTTTCTTATTCATCCGTCTGAATTCTTTGGAATTATTCCCTGGCACAGTTCAGTTGTTCAACTCTTTAGCACCTTTGTTCCCCTTCGTGGGATTCAAATTGCACACTGGATTAGATTTGAAACTTCTGTTTGGGGCATCAAATGTTGCTCTAAAATTTATAAATTATCTACCATTTGAGAGGTAGTTATTTCCATCACGAACATGGAAGACATCATGTGGTGCAAATCGTGATAGGGCCAAAGTGCCTGTTGTAAGGCAATTTTGGCATCAAAGTCATACAGTACCTTCACTCCAACCAGGATTTGTAACTCCTGGTAGAACTGATCCGTGAAACTTACTAAAGACTCATCTTTATGGAACTTGATTCCCATAAACTCATGTTTGCGCTTTGACATGTGCGTCAGACTCCTAAATTCCTTCATGATGGCTGCCTTGGCCTCCACATATGACCAGCTGTCCCCCTCCAGGTGGGGTAACACTAAGTTCTGACAGTAAGTGTCTAAGCAATTCATGACCATCAACGCCTTTTGGCAATCACCGTAGCCATACATGGTCATATCAAACAGTTGGAAAAATGCTGGGGCGTTATCTTTAAGGAATGTTGGCAAATTTGTCATTTCCTTAAATTCTCCCGAGTTAATCTAGCTGATTATCTAGGTTTAGCCACTCAGCTCATTTGAGTGTGTTGTTGAGTAATTGACTGAACCTAATCATCAGATATTTGATAGGGACATAATAATGTTAACATGCTTAACTTATTATGGATCTTATCAAGTATCAATGATTATGGATCAGGTAAATTCTAAGCTTATGCAAAGCTTAGGATCCGCGGCTTAGCAATTTCACTTAATAATATTTGACTATGATGACATGGGCTAGAGAACTTTGTTGGTTAGGTTGGACTTAACATTAAGTTACAACTTAATAACTCGATCATGTGGGCTTTGTTGGTCTATGTCAAACTTACTTTTTAATGTCAGTCAAGTTTTTGATAAAATTAATTACTAATTAGTGATATGAATCGCCTTGGTATGTGCTGCCAATTGCTTGTGAAAGATAATCAGTTCAGCTATTTTCAGATGCGTCTGAAATGCCATCTTGAGAATGATGACGTTATTTACACTGACCCTGAGGCTGAGCAAGACGCCCCAAGTCAAAGTATTTGTAGACCCTCAAACAAACATTTTACGTGTTCCTCTGGCCAAGTGCCATTGAAAATGAGATGTCATGGGTAAGATGTGGTGAACATCAAACCCTATAAATTATCTCCAAGTTGATGCCAATAAAGAACTTTCAACGATTACCACTAGTTTATAGTTTAACTTATAAACTTTTTGTGTTTAATACTTTACTTTGTATTAGTCAAGAATTTACTTGTGATCAGTAAGATCAGGGCAGCGTGCCATCATCCAAGTAATGACAGGGGAATACAAATTTAGAGTGATATTACCAAGGAGTTATATATTAAATTAAAGTCACCATTTAGTCTATTGTCGTCATAAAATAGATGTACAAAACTCCATCCCACTGCAGAAGAAGAAGCAGCCATATGAAGAGGACCAAAATTCAACAAGTTGCGCTCATGGCTGGGAACGCAGATGGTGACCACGCTGAGCAGGGGAGCAATCCCAATAAATTATTCAGAACCATCACTGGGCCCAATGGGAATACTGAAATGACTGTGTACCAGATTAATTGGGAGGATGTACCCATTATTCACTATCCCAACAAACCCAATTCACCTAAAGAGCTGGAACGTCTTGACCAGCAGTTGTTAAGAGGGTATCAAATAGGACAAGGGCCTGCGGACAATAGTAACAATCCTTTTTATTGCCAATGACAGCAAGATGTTTTGTGGATGATATAGCTAGCTCATCATCAATTAAGTGTAGCTCAGATCCAAAACAATTTAATTGGAATAGAGAGTATCACCCAATACTTAATTAAATTTGTACATCCCACCTCTAGAAATTCTCAGATGACAATCGCCTGCCATCATACAACCATTACTGAGTTGGTAAACTTCTCATGCAACTCCAGACAGGCGGGCCAAATTTTAAATGAGCAATTGGAAGCCAACTTTGCTGAAGTCCGTTCAAGTTTGGAGGCAATTTATAATTTAGCCACTTGGGCTAAAGACTGGGTAGCAGAATTAGCATATGAGCTAAATGACAGATTTCATCCCATCTTTGACAATTTCTTAGAAGAAAGAGGAGTCACCAAATATTGGGTCAGCAATATCACTCAGACTTCTATTAATGCTTCAGAGTTATGAGGCTTAATCACAAAGCTTAAGAGGCGCAATTAACCATCTAGTACTAAAAAAAGAGGCGCAATTAAACTATAATGATGAGCTTTGTGACTAGTATCAACTTCTGAGAGCCCAAATTTTGCAGATGAATGATGAATACACTGGAAAGATCAATTACTGGCAAACACAATTTGAGGGCCAACGGGAAAAAATGAAAAAAGTCAAGACTCTATTGATCGTCTTAATCTACAGATCAATTAACTCAATGATGATGTTACTGCTATTAATGAGTTGAATAATAATCTCCATGGAGAATTAAACAAGTGCAACAAGGCAATAAAAGAAAAGGACCAAGTGAGTTCCACCTTGCAACTACAAGATACTTGCTTGAATGAGGAAACTGTGAAATTAAAGTTAAAAAACCAAAATCATGTCAATTAGGAAGATAAAATCAACGATCAAATTTGAGCTCTGGACAACGGGCGTTCTCAGTGTGCTACAAACCACTTGACTGGAAATTCTTCTAAATATTATGAGGACGAAGCTTCAGAAATAGCTACCAAAATGGACGCTTAGCCATGTCAATAAATGCCTAGAAATATGGTTGCTTTGCCAACCCTAACACCTCAAACTGAGATACAATGCCTCAGCGCCCTAGTACACCTGGCTCTAGTCAACAAAGAAGTAATCGTGATAACCAGGAATGGGGAAGAAATCATTATAAACCAGAAAACCTGCCTGCTTATGACAAGAATGGAAATATTACCACATTTTTCAAATGCTTTGAAATGGTCATGTATGGGGCCAGTGACCATAACAAAGCAGCCACTATGATAAACTGTTTGAAAGAGTGGAGCATTAAGTTGATTATGCCTCACATTAACTAAAACCCAACATATGCCAAAGTCAAAGAGGCTTTGCTTCATTATTTTGAGGTCCAGAACGAATCTCAACCAGAAAATCTAAGTTTATGAACATAGGCTTTAAGAAAGATGAGCCAATTGATAAATTTGAAGCTCAATTATATCACAAAGCTCAAGTTCTCCTAGGCGCATGGGCTATGGTCAACTTTGACGCTAAGATTGCACTAGAACATGCAGTAGAACCTTACCCAAATTTGTCAGACACTTTATTGCCTGCTTTCTTGAAAAACCTTGCAACATCTGAATTGGTTGATTGTTTGCGCAGATGCTCAAAAATTAAGGCCCTCCTAATACTGGGTACAGATCAGGACCTGCTGCCTCCGCTGGAAAGCCCTTTGAAACCAATAAGAATATTGACAGTAATCTGCCTGTAAAATATGAGCAAAACTCAAATATGAGAGCCCCACGCCCAATGAGTGAGATAACTTGATTTAATTGAAATCATAAAGGTCACTTTGCTTCCCAATGCCATCAGCAAAATGTCAACGTAGTCCTTACCAATACCATGCAGGAGGAGGGAAAAGAACAAGCACAATAGACGCGGGACGCTCTATTGTGCCTAAGACACCAGTCCCACCAAATTGACAAGAAAACGCTGGCCATGGGGCCTTGTTTAACAATGAAAACGATTCTATTTTAGTATCAAATAAAGATTCTTCAAATGTACATGCAGTAACTCGCTCCCAGAGTAAGGTTGTCTTACCTGAAGCATCTGAAGTAGTCGCTAAACCCTATGTGCAACAAATAATTAAAAAATTCCAGCTGAAGAGCCGAGCAATGCAGCAGATACTTCAAGCCTGAAAGGGGTCAATATAGCAATGCCAATCGACACATTCATCAATGAATGTACCATTTCTGGAAATACTCTGAAGCACACTCTTGTTTCCCTGGATTCTTCCCATATTCACTTAGTTAAATCTATTGTTTCTTACAACTCAGAGTGCACTTATGTAAAAATACTGGTCAACAAGATCAGAGTTGTAGCTATTGATGATAGTGGAGCACCTGTAAACATCATTTCCACAAAGTTGGTTAAGAAATTGAAAAAGCTCTGGACATTGACCATCATCAAGAATATGGGACCACAGGCCTTAACAAAACTAAGAGTGAAGGAGCTTACAGCACTTTGTCACTGTGATTTGGAGCTTTGGTAGTAGTTGCACCCGCTATAGTGCTTCCAAACGCCGATTTATGACATATTAATGGAACTAGTTTTTAAGAGCCTATGGGATCTCATGCAAATTTAAAGAAAACATCTTGAAAACTTGGGTTAATAACTTCAATTTATTACTCTTTCAACATTACAAAGTCCACAAGCTGTTATAGAAATTTTATCAATATATCTTATGCCAATGGGATAATATCAGTAGGATATATTCAGCGGGGAAATCAAAGCCTCCCCATGCCAACTGCCATAAATGAAAATTGACGAATACCTCTACGTGTAAATAAGGATGTAGCAATAGCTCTAGGCCATCAAATGGTTATGGGGACTGGGACCACACTGGATATTCCAGAAGGACTATATGGGGAGGTTGTATCCCTGTAGCAGCATTCTCAAATGAAGCCTAGTGTGGCGCCTGGAATACTTTTAACAGGGTATGGAGAGATTGATGTCTTACTAGCGAATTTGACCAGCTGAGATATAAAGTTCAAGAAATATCAAGTAGTCACTTTTGTGCATCTGTTTCTGAGGGACAAGTTAAAATCAGCTGTCAAATATGGTGACTTATCCGAGTTTGGCTTACCAAACAAAACCTTGGGGCACATACTGTAATTTCTTGAGGATCGTTTACCAGATTATCAGAACAACAGAAGGATGAAGCACTAGAGTTATTTGAACAATACTCCGAAATTTTCGCCAAAGATGACCAAGCTTTAGGTTGTGCAAAAGGAGTGCAGCATTTTGTTGATACCAGGGACCATATGCTTATTAGAATGAGGCCAATTTGGCGCCCCAGGGCTAGTGACAAAATAGTTGGTGAAGAGCTAGAAAAATTTCAGAAAAGTGGAATGATTGTACCATCTAAGAGCCCTGGGGCCAGTCCAGTTTCAACCATAAAGAAAAAAGATGGCAGCAATCAAGTTGTGATTATTTATTAACGCCTTAATGCCATTACAAAAAAAGATTTGTATCCATTGCCCAGAATTGATGATGCTCTGGACCGTCTGGAGGGGCAAAGTATTTTACTGCAATGGACCTCATCTCAGGATATTGGCAAATTGAGCTGCCACCAGAGGAGCAGGAAAAGTGCGCGATGATTGCTGCTCAAGGGCTTTTTCAACTGACATGCATGCCACATGGGCTGTGTGATGCGCCGGCAACCTTTTAGCGTGCAATGGACACAATTTTGGGGGACCTTAAATTGTCCTGAGTTCTGGTGTACTTGGATGACATCAATGTACTTTCGTGAACATTTTTCAAACATGTGGAGAACCTTGAACAAGTGTTTGAACAGCTGTTGAAAACCAATCTGAAGATAAAACCTGGAAAATGTCAATTCTTTAAAGAACAATTGGAATACCTCAGGTTCGTCATTAATTCCAAGGGCTTGCGGCCTCAGCCTCAAAAGGTGGAGGTGATTAACAATATGCAACCTCTGATGAGTATGAGAGATGTTCAAGTGATCTTAGGCATGGTAGGATACTATCAAAGATTCGTAGAAGGGTTCATGAAGATTGCTGAGCCTCTATTTCACTTACTAAAAGGAGAGTTCGTTTTTGCTGGTCAAAGGAATGCCAACAAGCCTTTGTGGCTTTTTAAACAAAATGAGCTCAGCGCCTATCCTCAAATATCCAGATTTCAGCAAGCCTTTTATCATACAAATTGATGCCTTGTTGACTGCGATTGGTGGTGTGCTATCACAGATTGGGGATGATAGTGAGGAGCATCAAGTCACTTATTGCATCAGGACGCTGAATAAGCATGAGCGTAATTATATGGTGACTGACGAGAATGCTTGGTTGTCATCTATGCTTGTAAACAATTTTGGGCTTACATTCATGGCACCAAGTTTCAAGTAGTGACGGATCACAGATCATTACAATGGCTCCACAATCTCAAGGAACCTGAAGGACGATTAGCCCACAGGGCCTGGAATTTACAAGTGTACGATTATGAAATTATTCATAGAGCTGGAATGGCCCATCAAAATGCAGACAGACTATTGCGACTTACTATTGTAGCTGTCCTGAGCAGTTTGGCTGATGAGCTTCATGAAAAAATGATTACACAAAAGTATGGAGATGAGCCACCTGAAATTCAAAAAGTGATTGAAAAAGCATTAATTAACACCAAATATAGAAACGGAGTTTTATACAAGCTTAAGCCTTAAGGGCAACGTCAAATTTTCCCAAAACCTTCCAACCAAATGGAGATTATTACACAAGCACACAAGGCCATTGGACATAGGAGAATGACCAAGATGCTAGAATCAATTCAAATCAGTTACTATATGGATTCAATGTGATTTGATATCTAAGACGTGCTCAATAAATGTCATTCATGCCAAATATGCAAAACCTATGAAGTCAGATGTGAAATATCGTTTGATCAAACCTGACTGGGCCTGGAATACCATGTCTTTTAATGTAATTGGCCCTTTGCCTGTGAGTAAGCTAGGCAACAAATACATAATTGTTGCTATCAACTATCTGATGAAATGGGTGTAAGTAAAACAATTCAAGATGTTAAGGCTCTAACTACTGCCAAGTTCATTATGGATAATATTAATTATAGGCACGGATGCCCCCAGAAGATCTTAACGGACAATGGCACGAATTTTAATGCCCAAATGGTACAACGGTTAAATGAGTTGATGTATATCAAAGGAGTGTTGTCAACACCGTACCATCCTGAGACTAATGGTATGGTAGAGCGAGTGAATGGCACTTTAGTCAGCATTTTACGCAAAAACGCAGCCTTGGCACCTTTGCAATGGGCAACTTCAATTAGTGCTACCATGTTTGCATACAATATTGGACACCACAGCAGCACAGGCCACTCTATGTTTCAACTTCTGTATGGTAGACAGCCCACTCTGCCTCCATTATTATATTTAGTACTCAGTTCAACTGACGCAATTAACCCAAATAACTATGTTGAGCAACTAGCAAAGACCATAATCAAGTTGCAAACTGAAGCTTATCAAAACATTGTTAGTCGAAAAACTATTCAGAAGAGCTACAATGACGCTAAACAAGCTATGGTGACTAAGTTCAAGGAAGGAGATTTAGTATTATATTGTGACACTCATAACGCAGCTGCGCGCACAAGCTAGCCTCGCTTTGGAAGGGTACATTTATTATATTGGAGAAATCATCTGAAGACATATATACTATTAAGGATCAAGGCAGCTGGGTTGTGAATCAAGTACACGCTAAGTTCCTTCATCCATATCATAAAGAATAATGGTACAAAAAAAAAAAAGAAGAAAAAATTAAATTAATTAAAAATTAAATATAATAAATAAAGATATTTTATAATAATAAAAATAAAAAAAACAATTGAAAGCCTTAGATATAATTCATAGACTTGATGCCTCACTGGCATTAGAACTAGGTATCCCTTCTTTGGTAGGGGGAGGAGAGTGCAATCAAACTGGAGAAGCCTGTAGTGGAATTGGAGAGATGCAGATCTCATACAAGTCCCAACTATTTAGACCCTGTCAGAGATGTGCCAAACCCAAGAAAGCTCTGCACCAGGCACGCTGGCCCTGTTGTCTTAGGAAAGGCCATTGAACTAAAGGGAAAGACTATTGGAATAGACTTTGGAATAGGCGGGAAAGGTTCAACTCAGGAGCAAATGCTGCAGAAAGGAAGATACAAACAGCAATAAGGCTCTCAGGGCAGGGATAAACGGAGGGGAGAAACTCTTTTGCGCGAAACATTTGTTAATGGGCCTCATCTAATACCCTGCGCATGTCAGGCACGGTATTGGTGGGAAGCAAGGAAGGAGGGAAGTGAACGCACGCACCCAAAAGAGCTATTTGGGGGACATACATATTAGGAAGTCCCTTTGCCAAGCTTTTGCAAAGGGCTCGGTATAACACCAGGATGCACCAATCCTTCAAAATTTGAGTCTTGAGCCCAACAAAATATAAAAATTAATATGTACTGAAGCAGGTTTGCACCAAAGCCTAGCAACCAAATTAGCGAAAATAAGTGCCTAATTGGCCTCAAAAATATTGTATGCGGCAACCTCAGGACCTGTAGCAAGTGTGGACAACAAGTAGGCGTTCACAAGCTCTGACTGAATAAAGCTCAAGAACCAACAAAGCCACACTGCCCACGTACAAAGAGGAAGCAAGATTATTGGAAGAGAAGATGCTAAAAAGGGAAAACAAGAAGTCTGGAAGAAGATCCCCATTCAAAGCAAATTGATGTTGGATCAGGGTTTCTTGGGACTGAATGGCTTCAGAAGGCTGAAGAGATAGGGAATAAGTCAAAAGGGGATCCCACTCTACCCATTGGGATGTTTGACTGATAGTAATTGAAGCCATGGGGGCTTGTTTGGGTTCATAGATTGGTGTTATCACAGCGGGATGCGAAGCCAAACTCTCTAGTACTGTGGAAGTGTAGCTGATTAACCCAGCTTGAGGAATCATGGGCAACACGCCTGAGTTGACCATAGTGCACTGCATGATCTTGCTTAGCCTTAGGAAGGCTCATCTGTATGAGGCGGAAAGGCTATTGAGATAACATCTGTACTTTTTTTTTTAGTACTAGATGGTACCAACCCCTAACATTTGTACTTTGATGAACGTGAAAAGTTAGACATTGTGACCCAGGAAGAAGGGTACCCGCCGCTTATATCCAGTCAAGGTGGGGGAAGTGTTGAGTAATTGACTGAACCTAATCTTTGGATATTCAATAGGGACATAATAATGTTAACATGCTTAACTTATTATGGATCATATCAGATATCAATGATTATGGATCAGGTAAATTCTAAGCTTATGCAAAGCTTAGGATCCGCGGCCTAGCAATTTCACTTAATAATACTTGACTATGATGACATGGGCTAGAGAACTTAGTTGGTTAGGTTGGACTTAACATTAAGTTTCAACTTAATAACTCGATCATGTGGGCTTTGTTGGTCTATGTCAAACTTACTTTTTAATGTCAGTCAAGTTTTTGATAAAATTAATTACTAATTAGTGATATGAATCGCCTTGGTATGTGCTGCCAATTGCTTGTGAAAGATAATCAGTTCAGCTATTTTCAGATGCGTCTGAAATGCCATCTTGAGAATGATGACATTATTTACACTGACCCTGAGGCTGAGCAAGATGCCCCAAGTCAAAGTAATTGTAGACCCTCAAACAAACATTTTACGTGTTCCTCTGGCCAAGTGCCATTGAAAATGAGATGTCATGGGTAAGATGTGGTGAACATCAAACCCTATAAATTATCTCCAAGTTGATGCCAATAAAGAACTTTCAACGATTACCACTAGTTTATAGTTTAACTTATAAACTTTTTGTGTTTAATACTTTACTTTGTATTAGTCAAGAATTTACTTGTGATCAGTAAGATCAGGGCAGCGTGCCATCATCCAAGTAATGACAGGGGAATACAAATTTAGAGTGATATTACCAAGGAGTTATATATTAAATTAAAGTCACCATCTAGTCTATTGTCGTCATACAATAGACATACAAAACTCCATCCCACTGCAGGAGAAGAACCAGCCATCTGAAGAGGACCAAAATTTAACAGAGTGACTTTAGGCATCATCTCTGAAATGGTAGCAAAATTGGGTGGCATGTTTCTTGAGGTATTTAATTTTCCAATTATTGTATGAGGACTTCTTTCTTTGGCATCACTTGCCACAATTGGCTCACAATCGCATTTGTGAGTTTTAAGTTCCTCAACCTGTTTGATCAGTTGCTCTATATCAGCGCTGAAATTTCTCAAATGAAAGTGATCCACTTATCACTCCATTTTCAGATATAAGACCTCTTAATTTAGGTCCCCATCTTTCTTCTTTTACAAAGTTACTTTCACAAGTAACTTATTCCTTAAACTTGCAACATTATTGATCCCTTCCTCTATCTTGGCGACTCATTCTTCCAAGGCTGCGAATTGCCAATGATCTGCTGAGTTTAGGGCATTCTGATTTAGGTGGCTAACTCCATACATAGTTTTTGTAACTCATCTTTATATGACATCCTTCTAAGTTCTTCTACCCAACTACACCCCTGTAGTGAGCACCAATTTGTAAAAATTTATAGGTCTTGATTATTATTGATAAATAGCCCATTTAAACTTATTACTGCCAGGATTAGTTCTTGTGCAATCTGTCCGCGTTGTATAGTATATGATATTATTGATTGATAACAGTATGACGACTATTATCCATAGTTGAGTAGATTTCTTAGATCTCATCCCAACGCTCAGCCAGTATTCCCACTCAAAATATGTAAGATGTCTTGATATAGGGATTTGTTACCTCATTCTGTCCGACCTGTTCTTCCCTGAGATTCCCTGGTTACAGTATCTTCAATCCAAAACACACTCAGCAGCAATCCCCAATTGTTTCTCCTTCTTCTCTAGATCCCTGCTCAGATATTTTCTCTTTTCCTTAAAAGAGTCTCCCAATTATTGCACACAGCAATAGTATCCTTAAGAAGAATAGAACAATTGAAAGATGATAAAGTTTACATTTAAACTATATACTGGATGAAAAACTATAGAACTGTATATCTGTAGTACAATCTAACTGTTTTTTATTATGAGTGATTTATAGGGAATTTATTGTAGGGATTTGGTAATCTAACCCTCAGTGACACTTTTTTAATGAAATGGCAGCCGTTGCATTGGATCACCCATCCGCGTCTCAGCAGCAATGAACTTCCCCATCCTGGCTAGTATTCCATCATTGAACATTATCAAAACCTAAATGGAAAGAGTCTGAAAATGTGTCCCATACGTTTTCTTCTCAATCCAAGTGAACCAACTATATTTGGCTAGCGACCTGCTTAGTTAATGGGACTTATTACCCATTAAGGCAGGTCACAAACCAACTGATCAATTTGCTAGTTGCAGGCAGCATCACTCGCCTTGCAACTTACTACTTATTTTTCCAATCAGTTGGTGATGAAACCTTACCGATCCCAATTGGTACACCTGATAGTTAATCACTATCAGATGCCCTTATTTCGTCAGCAACTCCGCCTGACAAGATCTTAAGCAATCATCTGGATTGATCCCTGATGGATACAACCCTGTGAATATCCCAAAATTCCATGAACATAGTTACTCCAAAACAGGGTCCTTGATTTCTAAATCACCTCACATTAGAGAATTATTCCCTAGCGATTCCTGGTAATCTAGCAGTCTGGGAATATGGGCAAAAATCCCAACAGCTTGCAACGTAATTTTCTCATTTGCAATCATTTAGTTATTAGTACAAAAGTCACTTTAAGGCAATATATTCGCTTGGTAGTGGCCTTACTGTTTGTCCCTGTAAAAACTTCAGGATTTTCACTGGTGCACAGGCTTGCTTAACTGCTGACTCTCTAGAATTAAATATGGACCTGCTAATTGTATGAAGATAATTAGCTTAAACAAGTTTGAATAAATGGATAGATTTAGCCCGACTCTGGTGGATAAGATTAGGATAAGTGACTTCAGCCTCGCTCTGGCAATGATAAAAGTTTAAGTGACTTTGGCCTCACTCTGGCATTGACACTTAGATAAGAACTCTCTTCAACAAGCAGATGAACTACAAGAAAAAGTTATAAAATAAAGTGATAAGGTCTTTTTTATTGTTAAACTTAGGGAATATTTATAAGCAAAATTAAGGGAGGATATATTAAAGTAAGTTGCGGTAACCACAATGGTCTCAGAGTGGCTAACTGACGAAAAAGGATAATGATTTGATTTCAAAAAAATTTAACTGATTAAAACAAATAATGGCATGTTTAAATAACCATTTGTATCAGCCCACATATCGTCTACCAAAACCAACTATTTTCATGAGTAATTGCCCATTATGAGATGGCTTACTCATATCCACTTTGTTGGCAACAATCTATGATGAAATTGTAACCATAATTATCATTAGATATGATCCTTTGAGAATTTATAATTATCTATTTGGTCAGTTATTATTTCCAACTAGAGGACACAGCCAAATTGTCATCTAAAGCTTAATCAATAAGCTAGTTTAAATATACAAACTAATATTTTAAATAAATTAAAGCTTAACTAATCCCAAGCTAAGTGTGTGGTCATTTAAAATTTTTACACATCACCCCACTTGACCAAATTATCAGCTAACAATATCCTCTTCCAAAACTTCCCATTATGAGTGAGTCCTGGATAGTCTGTCTGAAATAAACGCTTCCCTTTTTGATGCGTTGTCACAAACCACCAAAGAGGTATTCTTGCCTTCCTGCCAGATCTAGCACCTCAATTTAACCAGATTTGGTTAACCCCTCCTCTCTCTTCCCATGACAGTACCTATCTTTGATGAAGAAATAGGGTTGGCCAATTCTTCTTAAGTTCTCAGCCTTTAATCCCATTTTCTCCTTCCATCAAGTTTGATTTTGAATAATTATTGGATTCAGCTCCATCCATTCTAAATCCACCAATTGCCCTTGAGCTCAATGAAGCAATTCCACCCAATTTAAATCAGTCATATCTAATTTTTTCAGATCTTCTCCCAAGTTCCTGTTTCAGTCAGACAGTTTTACCAACCAAAACCTTGTTGACTGAATGGCAATTAGTAACTATGAGAATGTTGACTATCTTTATTAGGAACTTTGGGGAAAATTGACTGAAGCCCTCAGAATTTCCTTTGACTCTCATGACCTCAATAATATACTTGACTGAGATACTGCAGCTTATGCACTCTAGTTCACAGGGCATGCACTTTACATATGGTCTGCCTCACTCCCCACATTGCCAAGTTTCACCAATCCTTCCCTTTTTTCTATTAGGAGGCCTGCAGCCGCTTCCTCTCAAAATGCCATTTGTTGCCTGCACAATTATTTTGCATCTGGAGCTATCTGGCAATATCTTTTACTAATGGCAATAATTGGGGGCGTGGTTCAACAGCCACCCACACATATCCTCTAATTGTTGATTTCTCACATGGCAAGTGTTATTGATAAAGCTCGTCATCAAGCACTCTGGACACAGCTTCCATAAACTGGTAATATAGATTCTTAACAGGGATATTATTGCCAATTTTTTTTTGCAGTGCTATTTTCCTCATGATCTGGTGTTTCACATTTAACAAATTTGGACATCTCAATAACACTTTCCAATTGTAGCATATTCTCAGAACTCACCTCAGGTCCAAAAAGCTTGGTTTTGACTTGCTTTAACCCTTGTTAGTATCTGATCCCAGATCAACTTTGGCAGCCTCTTTTATAATATTGTTATTCACTCTCCCTCCCCCAGAGGCATCAAAAAAGAGCTCACAAATTACAACCCAAGGCTTAAAAGAAAATTCATTAAAAAATAAATTGTAAAAAGTTTTTCTCTAAAATTATAAATTTTTTTCCATATATATTTATTAAACTTTATTTTTTAAGTTAAAATCTTTTTATTATAATTAATATTTTTTCTTTTTTAATTACATTTTTAGGAAAGTTGTTGTGTACTCTATTAATCACATGACCACCAGAAACATTTTTGATGATGTAGGCATCATTTGCCGTTTTTGCTATAACCTCTAATGGTCCCAACCATAATGCATCTAGTTTATTCCAGCGACTAAAGCCATGTATAGCGCAATAGGCTAATTACTCTCCAATGGTAAATTCCCTAAGGGTAGATCAATTCTTATCATCAGCTTTTCTGGTTTGAATTATTATTTTTCACGTTGTATCACAAGCTTGAGATAAGAGATCCACTATTATGTTTGAGTGCCAAAAATAGGTATTTATCCACGTTGATCCCAAAGTTGGCTCCACTGCTAAATAGAGAATTAGTGGCAATGTTGCCCTATGGCTGTACAATAATTTGGATGACGTTTTTCCCATCACCAAACAGAAAATGATGTTATATGCAAAAGTTACCAAACTTTAAATAAAAATGCCCACGTTGATGCTTTACCCAAGATCAACTTTCTTAGCATAGTAGCAAGCATTCCATTGACTTGTTAAACAACTCTGTTCATTTCAGGTTATTAGGGTGCAGACACCACCCCTTAAACTTCCAATAAATTATTCAAGCATGGAATTACAAACAAGGTAAAGTTTGTCCCATTGTCACTTAGTAACACATATGGACACCCGTGCTGGTATATCACCTGCTCCATGATTGAATGTGTCAGTACTCAGGGCATCTGCTCAGATCAAGGCTCAGGTTTTAACCCACCTCATAAGGTGGTCAATCGCTACTATGATATAACGTACCCCACCCATACTTGCACTCAATGGTCCCATAATGTCAATTGTGACTGTGTGCCAAGAAAATCCTGGATTCACCAATTGGTAGATAGCACGTTTTTATGTGGCTTGTGGAGTTAGCACTCCACATAACAGGTAACATAATTGGCAAAATTATAACTTAGAGTTTCCCAATAGTAGTATTGCATAATGTTTTAGAGTGTATTGTTTAACCCACCATTTCTAATAACTTTGTGGGAAGCTTATATTATTTCTCTGCATTTGAAGGTTTCAGAAACAAAAGCCTCTTTCTGTATTTTATTTATAATAATTGACCATTGACAAATTCAGTCTTCTTTATCACCTTTTTCAGCGCTTTTTAAATTTTAACTGGTTCTTCTTTAAATCCCCATGAATCATTTGCTCAAATAGGTAATCAGCATGATATTGCACAGCAAGAATGAATGGTAACCTTGATAAACCATCAGCGATTTAATTTTTGTCTCCAGCCCAATGTTCTATCTCAAAGTTGTAGACCTGCAACTTATAAGCCCACCGCGCCAATCTACCTTCAGGCTCTTTAAGATTATGAAGCCATCAAAGATAGACATGGTTGGTCATGACCTTGAAATTTTTCTGTGTATATAGACTCAGAATTTCATGCAGGCATATATAACTGAAAGACATTCTCATTCTGTGATAGTATAGTTCAACTCAGCCTTTGACAGAGTTCAGCTGACATATGCCATGGGATATTCATCCCCCTTTTTGTCTACTTGACTAAGGACGGCTCTTATTGCCATCAGCGATACATCCAATTAAATAATGAACGGCTTCTCAAAATTTTAATATTTTAAATTGGACTCAACGTCAAATATTCCTCAATTTATCAAATGCAATATGGGCTTTTAATTACAGACGAATACCTTTTTTGGAACTTCTAATGGATAGAAAAGCGGATGGCTATTTACAAAAACCTTAATGAACAGCAATAGTAGCTGACCATTCCAAGAAAAACGTGAATATCTCAAACAGTCTTAGGGACGACATCTGTTTAATCTCTTCTACCTTCTACTCTTGGGTTTTGGTCCCTCTGCGTTGATTACAAATCCCAATTACTTCAATTCCTCCTTGTAGAAATGACATTTTCTTGGCTTAACCTTGAGCTTTATGGAAGCCAGTTGCTTAAACACTTACTCAAGGTGGTGTAAGTGTCCAGTGAACGTTCAGATAAATACATTAATATCATCCAGATAGACAAGGACACAAGACAGCTTCAGATATGATAAAATTGTGCCCATTTCCCAATGGAATGTCACAGGGGCGTTACAAAAGCCTTGAGGCATCCTCATCAGCTAGTACAAACCCTGGCCATTATAATGGCACATTTTTTGATCCTCTGGGGGCATATCTATCTGCCAATAACCAGAGATATAGTCCATGGCGGAGAAAGACTTATACTACTCCTAACTGGTCCAGTGCATTGTTGATTCTAGGCAGGAGATATGCGTCCTTTTTCATAGTTTTATTTTACTGATGGTAATCAATTATGACTTAATTCAATCCATCTTTATTTTTAACAATTAAAATAGGACTCGCCCATAGGCTAGCTGATGGTATGAGCATTCCATGCTCTATGAGATTTTTGATTTCTTTGGCAACAACTGCCACTGCCGCCAATAGCCCTTTGAATAGGCCTCAATCAATTTGGTCCAGCATCCCCAGTATTAACTTGGTGCAAAACATCCTTTGCGCACCCATAATTATGGTCATCTTGCATGAAAATAATTTGTTATTTTTTGAATAAGGCCGGAACTTCGTTCTTATGACCCTTCATTAACCCAGCAAACCAATCCCTTTTGATTAACATGTGAATATTCCTGTCAGTCTCTTTTGATAGTATTAATCCATCTAATTCTCCAAATTCATAGAAGGAACAAATCTCTAATACCAGTTTCAAATAAGCGAATGTGACTATCTGGTGACATTTGACTTTTATTGGAGGTTTTCCCATATTGACCAAAAGGACCTAAATTTCTCATGACTGGGGATTAAAATCCCTGGGGTGCCCAAGGCTCAAACCTTGATTGTTGCCAAGGAGATTCAATTTCTTAATATAACTGTATTGGGATCTCCATAGTCAATCCGATTTTCATGATTTGTTGCATTCCCAGCTGAATTATGACATCTTTCTTAGAACGGATTGGGATCCACAATTTTCGTCAACATATTTGGGTAAATTCTGAATTTTCTTCCCAACCAATTTGTAACTGACAGGTAATATCCCATCATTATAGACTAAATTAATGAAACTATTCCTCTTACTGAGGGGCGCTTTCCCTTTGCGTTGATAAATAAGCAGCAACATATGCCCCTGAATTGTCAAAGTGTCTTCATAAAAGTCACATTTGACACCATTTTTCTACATGAAGTTGGTGCCAATTAGGACTTCATTATCCTAGTTGGCCAGGACAATTGCCGGCACCAATATGACCAAGGATTAAACTGTAGTGGCAGAGTGCTATAGGCCCTACAGGAAGTTGTAGAGTCAGCGCCAGCCACCCTATACTGCTTCCTGTGATCTAGATCCTGTTTTCCCTTTAATCTCTTAACTAATTTGGTCAATACTATATTGAATGGTGATTCACTGTTGATTATTGCCCTGATGGGGATTCAGTTTACTAAAATGTCCATATACATTCACTCAGAAAAATAAGATAAGCTATTGTTTACTACATGTGACAAAGTTCATTGGCCAAATCCAGGGTATGTATTAGCTGGCCTAATATAAGGGAACGTTCCTTAAATTGTACCAGTTGGAATCAATACATTGACTTCGTCTAGCTTAGCATTCAATAAATCAGTTTCTTCTTCAGCATTTTAGACTTTTTTCACTATCTGTCATGCATACAGCCGAGTTACTTCATCTAAAATTTTGGTGCAATACCCTTTGATTTTGATATTATTGCGTTTACATCTTGGTGGATAATTTGATGAAGGGGATCTAACTCAGGCTCATCCACGAATAGATTTGACTTGTCCAATTTGTATAATTTATCTGGGGGTACTTGTTTAGCTGCAGTTCTATCTTTCCTCATCTAGACCGCATGGTCTTTTCCCTGCCCATTGGAAATTTCTTGTTTCTCATTTTCTGGACTAAGTTACCTGATCTTTCAGTTTTCATTGTCCACAGTTATTTGAAAAATGACCAGGATGTCCACACTTATTACAAGGTAATTAAGGCTTATTGAGTGGTCTAGATCCTTCATACTGTTTATCTTGATTCCCACAATTGTTGAAATCTCTGGATTTGTTGGGGAATCGTTTGGACCCTTATTATTATTTGACTGGTTATTTAGTTTGTATGTCTGATTTTGAGCTTTGAACGTTGCTGACAAGACCTTTGGATGTTCTATCATCGATAAATGGTGTATTTGCTAGCAAGAGTGGATGATATCTTCAGTGCATATATCATTGATAATTCAATGCATTCTGCATCACAACCTTTCCATCAAAATTTAGTCATCATACTAGAAACTTGAGTATTTGTGCTTCCTCATAAAAACTTTAGTGAACGCACCCACCATTTTGTCCTTCTTAAACTAAATTCTCACAAAATTCTTGTTTCTGGGCTGACACCTTATCTGAACTATCAAATTATTTCAGAATCTCCTCCGTTGTCTCCTTAAAGCTCCAGTTCTCCCTGCAAAGGTAAGGCAAAACTAGATTTTGACATAATTTATCAAAGAAAATTTATGATGGTAACACCTTTCTGCCAGTCACTATAGCCATACATGGTCATCTCAAATAAACGGAGAAGGCAGACACGTTATCCTAATGGAAAATGGGCAGCTTCAGAGTGATATTAAAATCTTAATGATGATTGATGCAGCATTTCTATATGAAAATGAACAGACACTTGAGTTGCTTCAGGCATAACTTCAGAAAGCGCCACAATGGTTGGGGCATTTCCTGAAATGATTGGATCATGCTGAGGACAAAACTTTCTTCTTCAATAGATGCTGACTCATCCTCAAATAGATTCGCCTCATGGTACTCATTTTGTGAGCAAGTACATTTAGAGTCTTTTAAGGTTAAATAATCGTCTAAGGACTTTTTTCACAAACCAAGCGTTTTTGGCCATTTTTCCAAAGCTGATGAATTTTGTCATTTTTTCCTTTAAAGTGGCTTTCAAGCTTTCATTTTCTTTCTGCAGCGTGGCCTCTCACTTTTGGATTTTGAATAAATGTTCATATAGTTCACGATTTTCCTTTTCATACTTAAACATTTCATCATTTAATTTGATGATTTTAAGCTTCAACGAATATAATTTTTGATTGAGTCACTGATTCTAATGCATTCATATTAACGATTTTTATCTCTGTACAAAGCTTAAAATTTCAGCTCTCATTTTCTCGCTGAGATTTTAGAATTTTCTTCATTTCACTGACGGTATTTTTAATTTCCTGTCTCCCCATGATTAAATCAAGCATGACCATGTGGGTTTCAGTGTTAGCAGCGACCATTGGCACAGTTGCCTCCTGAGCTCAAATCAAATTAGCAATATTTGATTCAGCCAATCAGCAGTGTTTATCCACATAATGTTTCCATTGGTAATTGAACTCAATTTAGTTGATAATCTCTTCAGTTATCCCCCAAAGTTTGGTATTCAGCTTGGCCACCAGATTCTTAATTTGGATGTTTGATTGCTAGACACACTGTGATATGGAATCTAAGCCAGCGCAAAATCTGCTGAAAACTGATGTCTAGTTTCACGTTAACCTGATGATAAAAACTGTTGAGTCGATTGTACTCAACAAGATTGGTAATCACTGTATGCTGTTGGACTTGGATAGCTCTCATGTTTTGGGTAGTTGGCTGCACATACTTGATAACATAATCGCTGATGTTACTAATGCTTTGCAAATACCTCACCAAGGTTGAAGTGTTCATATTATGAAAATTTTTGAAGTGTTATCTTCGCTCTTCCTGATTGTTTATGTGCTGGAAAAATCACAGCTTCAATCAAGAGTATCAGTCGGCAGATTTTAGGTACTCTCATCAGGATATCACTATTACCAGGTAAATTTTCTCAAATTTGCTCCAAAGGTGGTTCATAGATTGTTACAGCATTCTCGTTCACTCCAATTGTTGATAGATGGTTATTGGGGATCCATCAGCATACCCACCTCTTATTGGATGATTCCTCTCTGGGCTACTGATGATCCTGCATCCTAGTTTCATTAGTGCTCCATATTAGTTAAATAATTCAGCATTGTTAATTTTGTATAAACTCGACTCAGCCCCTGTAGTGAGCACCACGTGTAAAAACTGTGGGGATTTCACTGGTGCACAGGTTCGCATAACTTCTGACTCTGGGAATAAATATGAACTTGCTAAACGTATGAAGACAATTAGATTATTCAATTTCAGATAAGCAGGTAAATTCAGCCATACTGTGGCGGATAGTAATAAGTGACTTCAGCCTCACTCTGGCAGTATATAAGAATTCTAGTGACTGAGGCCTCACTCTGGCATTGACACTTAGACAAGGACTCTCTTCACAAGAAAGCAGATAAACTATAAGATATAATAAATATGAAATAAAGGTCTAAGGTCTCTATCATTGTTAATCTAAGGAAATAATTATAGTTGGAAGTAAGGGAGACATGTATTAGGGTTAATCATGTTAACCATGATGGTCTTGGCATGCCTAGCTGACAAAAAAGAGATATTGGTTCGAATTTGGGAAAGAATTCAGCTGATACTTATGAGGAATAGCGTATCTAAATCGCCATTCATATCAGCCCACACGTCAGCTACCAAGCCTGACAATTTCCCACGAGTAATTGCCCATCTTGAGCCAATTTTTTCATCTTCAAATTGTCAGCAACAATCCCTGACAAAATTGTAAGCTTAATTATCATCAGATATGATCCAATGAGAATTATGATCAACCATTCTGTCAGTTACTATAACCAAATAAACGACTTTTATAAATTATCATCCAAAGCTTAATTAATAAGCTAAATCAAGATATGCAAACCATTAAATCAAATAAATTGAGGCTTAATTAATCCCAAGCTGGATATTTTGGTCATATAAAATTCCCACACCATCCACAAATGGTGCGGTAGAAAAAATTAACAGAACCCTGGCTTCAATATCTCACAAAATGGTCAATTCAGGCCCTCTCCATTGGGATCTTTATTTACCCAGTGCCCTCATGGCTATAAAATAAGTTATCATTGCATTATAAAAATGTCACCCTTTCCATGTGTTGTATGGCCAGACCTTGGGTTACTAGCTCTACTAGCATAAAATATTTTCAATGACAGAACTGATCCAGAGAAAGCCTTGAAAAAGTTGGCTTGACACATCATCCAACTACAAGCAGAATTTATGACTAACTTAGACAAGACAGTCAGAAAGAAGCCACGCAGATAATGAGCTCTATCCCTCTTCTTTTCTTCCAAGTAGCTGACTTGGTATTAAATTATCACAACTGCATCACTCCTAGAAGTGAAAATCTTGGTTCAATCTAGGAAGGGCCATTTTCAGTCACTTATAAGCGAGGGGATGATTACTCTATCATGTTCCTCGCTTCCTGAGTCTTATTAAGTGGGTACATGGCCACTTCCTACGGTCTTATTCTCCCCTCAACATTATTGAAGAGCGATGGTGGACATTGGTCCTCTAGGATTCATAATAAGAATGTTTCAGGGCAAAATTAGCCAAAAAAGGGAAATGTCAGACATTTACAAGTCCCCAATAATAGTGAGATCATTTAAATTTAAATGATGATTTTGTCAGCAAAAAGACCCTGGCCATTCTTGGTGGAACCCCACAAATTGAGGAAACACTATTATGAAAACTGTAAGGAATTTGATGACAGGACGATATGCTTAACATATTGGTGGATTAAAGGGAATAGAGATGAGTCTCAAGATTTATGAAAAAGGGATACACAAATTATAATTGAGCGAAATGAGGACATTTGGTGAATCAAGAGGCAGTTGTTGAGATTAAATACAAATGAGAGTAATTTGATAAAGGAATAAGAATAGAAGATTATTAAGCTGAGGATGCATCTGGTTGGGAACCAAGGTATAAAGAGTCTCATGGAAGATTAAAAGGGGATAGTCTTTTAAGAGGAAGAGAGGAGCGCAGAAAAGTCTGCAAGTTATATTCGAAATAAAGGTAGAAATAAGGGGCAATAGTTCCATATATATTTTATTGAGTTTATTAAGAAATTGGCGATCCCTATATCATTTTGATTTGGTTGCTCAGTGGCTAATACCCTGTGAAAATCCAACTCAGAGGAAGTGGACCAAGATGGCAAGAATCAACAGTGGTGCTCACTACAGGGGGCCACTTAGCAACTATAGTTGGTAAAAAACAATGACGAGTCCTCATTTTTTCTGACATAACCTGATCAGATTCTGAGCGCGGTATGCTGAAGAAGCCTGGGAGGCACCTAACCCTGAACCAACATTATTTGCTGTTACCAAACCAGGGATAATGAAGTTATGATTAATTTGCAATTCAAGAATTGCCCAGAGCTAATGACCAACCAACAAGGACGCTCCACAAATGTAACTCCCAACAACTGAGAAATATTATGGAATGGCTGTTGCGCGGATATTGCTTATATGAGTATGAGATTGGGGAAAATGCCCTGAGTCTGTTCTATAACCAA
Source organism: Massospora cicadina (assembly GCA_022478985.1). Lineage (NCBI taxonomy): Eukaryota > Fungi > Entomophthoromycota > Entomophthoromycetes > Entomophthorales > Entomophthoraceae > Massospora > Massospora cicadina. Next base: position 189,467 of record JAKSZP010006615.1, on the reverse strand, counting down.
TGCAATCAAGAAAATTAATATGCGCTGTATATGTCTTATTTGGATGCAACTACTATGGGGTTAGCTCACCGCCTCGGTACCCATGGAATTGAGGAGTATCTAGTCACTTATGTGCATTCCATCGATTCGCCAGCTACTGCATGTTGTGGCTCGCCATAATATTGAAATTGGAGATGTATTGCAGTTCGCACAAGCACAGCAGCACAATAATCACCTCCTGCTTGACTGCTCATCATTCATTTTCAGAAATACAAGGGGCGCTGGCACAGATGGATCATCATGTTGGGGATGTCCGCCATCAATTGGACATTCTAGTACCACAGTTAAATCAGAATTACCTCGAGTAATAAGAGAACTGCTGGATCAGCATGGTCTATCAGTGGAGTGGATTCAGGATGTAACAACCTTAGGGAATAATACCAAGCGCTGTATGATGGAGCTAGCTGAATGGGCGGAAGCACTTGAAGCCGTGATTGCCCAGCTCAAGGAGAGAATGACCCTGATGGAACAGCAAGTGGCAGCCCAAGTTGGCTCTCTATTGATAGAAGTAAACCAACTCCATATCAAATGGAATACCCAGCGAATGACAGATAACACGCTTATCCTTTGGTCAACATCTCCTGAGTATTTCCAGCTTATTTGTTGAGTTACACAACTGGAAGTCATTAGTCAGGCTGAGCGCCAGCAAGCCTTTCCTCTTCCCATTGGTGAGACAAGAGAGTATGCAGACATGCAAGGGCGCCTTGATACCCTTTGATGGGCTAATGAGGAATCAGTGTGGGAATAATCCTCCCTTGTTAACCAAATAAACAACGTCAACCAGCAAGTGGAAAATGCAAGCTGACAGCAAACCCACCTGCAGAATATAATTGAGGAAGTTCTTTTGCGATTACAAACTTACAAAAAATTGAATGGAACAAAAACTGAATGAGGAAAAGGAATTCCGCCAGGAATTGCAACATCAGTATGAAATGCTGCAACAGGAATTTCAGGATGGACGGTGTAAATGTTATTTGGTTAAAGCAGAGCAGTTGATTAATGAACAGTTTGCAGGGCATACCAGAACTGGGGGAAATGGGGCAGTTAGTGGTGACTCAGGGGAAGAATGTTATGGATCAGCAAATGAGTATCCATTGGGCAGTATGATGGACCCCCCACGTGACACCACTTCTCCTCAATTCCATTTTGATGGGTTCAAGCTCATCTGGCCAGCTGAATGATAATGCACCAAATGATGGTTCCCATAGTCGCTCCGAAAACAATTTGCCTGCCCCTTGCAGCCAGGACCCTAGAGCAAAGCAAATTCATTTGTATCAAAAAATTACCTCCTTTCAGTTGTAATGGGAACCTACATGGTTACTTTAAACGTTTCAAATTCGCTGTGGAAGGGGCTACCAATCAATGAAAAGAGAAGTTGTTGCTGTCCGCTTTAGATGTGGAAAGCGCTGATCAAGTGACCTGCTATCTTCCAAATAGCTCAGTGTCTTATGCACAAGTAAAAGCAATCATTATCCGGCTGTTTGGGGGCGCTAACAAGATGTCTCAACGGAAAGCCAAATTTTATGACCATACAGTTTTACCAAAACGAGACCCAATTGTCAAATTCACTGAGCAGTTTTTAGTGGAAGCACACGTTCTACTTGGGGCTAATATTTTGACCACTGAGGATGTAGGTATAGCAATGACGGCGTGATCAAACCATATTGGGAACTATATAATGCTATGTCTCATGTGTTGGATGGGGATACCAGACTTATTTAAATCATGAACGCCTTACATCGACTCTCTGCCATGAACAGCACCCCCAACGTAGCCCAAAAAATCTCCGTTGCCCCCACTCCATCCCTTTTGAATATAGGCCGCAGCAACTGGGTTATCAGCCGCTGGAATGTATTCATCCCTCATATGAGTCAGTAGACCCTTTCTGGCCCATGTACACTTCACCAGTTTGACTGCAATCTTAAAACCTTACAGGCAATTTTGACCTGGTCCTCCTGGCCCAAATTATATATGTGCACCCTTTATGAACACTTGCTTCCAGTGCAGACAAAGAGGGAATTATGCAGCCAATTGCCCTAGCCAACCACAAGTGTACACAATGCCAACTAAGATAATCAGCAGGGAAAAGCTCGAGCGGAGTAGAGATGGGATGCTCTATCTCCACTAAGCCCACTTCACTTGTCCCTAACAATTTCCAAATGACTTTCAGAGTAGAAATTGAACCTCAATTGGATGATTTGTTATACCAGCAGCTTTTGTTGGATACCCCTGCTTCCACCTCTGAGAGTAAAAGTTTACCCAATCAGGCTGAGTTCCGCCAAGACGTGCAGAAGCCATATGTGTGGCAGATCCTGGAACAGACTGGCACCAGCAACGCGGATCCTTTGCCAAACGTTGCTCCTTTAGTAGGGGTTAATGTAGCTATTCCAGTGGAGAAAATCGCTAGTGAGTATCCTCAGGTTGGCAAGGGAATTTCTTCCTTCTTGAGTAACACAAAGCCCTTTAATGTACAAGTAATAAACACTGATAATTCTTCTTACTTGAATGTAATTATTGCAACATATTCGTACAAAACACAAAAATCCGCGCTATCATAGACATGGGAGCACCTGTGAACATAGTCTCCACCCAGTTGGTGGCTAAACTTATGTTAAAACCAGATGTGGACCATTGAGTAGTATATGGGACTGTGGGAACACATAGCATTGTGTTGGAAGAAGCATATAGCGCGTTGCCTTTATGATTCAGGTCAGTCCAGGTGTCTGCTCAGTGGTGGTTTTGCCAAATAACCACTATGATATGTTAATTGGCGCAGATTTCATGAGGAAATTTGGCGTTGTGATAAATATGGCAGATGAAACCCTTACTATGTTTGGCCAAATTGGCATTATATTGTTCCTCTGATGGAATTCAACGGATCCAGTCCCCTCTGGTCAGGTCAATATAGCATACAGTGACGAAGTGATTCCTGTTTGTTATTAGTGACTGAGTCAGCGGACCAAGATCCTTCCCAACCAGATATATGAGTATAAAGGAGTCCTGAACTTCAAGCAATGCGCGCTTTAAGCCTACTATATGGAAACCAGAGCATAATAGGTACTGGGCTTTAAATTGAAGTCCCTAAGGGGCTTTATGGAGAAATCCTGGCGCCTCATCAGCACTCACAGCTAGAACCACACGTGGCTCTGGGGCTATTGTTTCCTAAGAATGGGGAGGTGAAGGTGTTGCTCGCGAACCTACAGAAGGAGACAATAACGATTAGGTGGCACCAAGTGGTGGCTTACCTACACTTTGTCCCTATAGGGGAAGTTTTTCATATTTATGATTTTGGCTCATGGGAGGATCTCAGACTACCGGCTCACTCCTCATTCAGCGTACTGACTGTGGTTCCATGGGAAGCACTCATGGGATTATCGGTGGATAAGCAAGATAAGGCTAAGGCATTTTCTTGAAAAGTTTGGGATATTTTTGCAAATAATGATCATGACTTGGGGTGCTCTCAAGGGGTGGTACATTGGGTAGATATGGGTGATCACACTCCCATTCATTCGCTTCCTATTAGATGTTAAAAAGCAGCGGAAGAGTTTGTCTCCAACGAAGTGGATAAACTTATTAAGCAAGGAATTCTAGAGTCATCAAACAGTCCATGGGCATCACCTGTGCTCATCATAAAGAAAAAGGATGGCTCAAATCAGGTGGTTATTGACTATCATAAACTCAATAATGTAATGAAGAAGGATTCTTACCCTCTTCTGTGGATTGATGATGCATTATACTGATTGGGTGGGGCGAACTATTTTTCCGCCATGGATCTGATCTCAGGGTACTGACAGATCGAATTGCCATTAATGGAAGGGGATAAATGTGCTATCATCACCTCAAAAGGTTTGTTCCATCTGATGCACATGCGAAAGGGTTGTGTAATGCTCCGGTTACATTCCAGCATGCCATGGATATGATTTTGGGTGATTTAAAGTTGTCCTGCATCTTAGTTTACCTTGACGGCATCAATGTGTTTTTGCAAACGTTACAGAGCATCTGGGCCACTTGGAGCAAGTGTTTCAGCGCCTTGCAGCCTCTAAAATCAAAATTAAGCCTCAAAAGTGCCATTTCATAAAGAGCAATTGGAATACCTCGGGTTTGTTGTGGATTTGAATGGGCTTAAACTGCAGCTGGCTAAAGTGGAAGCGATAGGCAAGATGACTCAGCCAGGAAATAAGCGGAACATTCAGGTGTTTCAGGGGACGGTTGGGTATTATTGACAGTTCATTCCCAATTTCAGCTGCATTGGTGCCCCGCTTTTTGAGTTATTAAAAAAAACGCTTCTTTTGATTGGACGGAATGATGTCAGAACGCTTTTGATGTATTGAGTACTGCATTAGAAAGCGCACCCATTTTGCAATATCCAACTTCAGCAAACAGTTCATAGTACAAATGGACGCATCCCTCACTGCTATTGGGGCAGTATTATCCCAGAAAAATTATGACAGCGTGTAACATCCTGTCACATTCTATAGTCAAAGCTTGAACTGTCATGAACAAAACTACACCGTAACTGAGTGGGAGTGTTTAGCAGTGATCAACGCTTACAAACAATTTTGGTATATTTGCATGGGGTAAGATTTCTAGTAGTGATGGATCATGCTTCCTTGCACTGGCTACAGGATCTGCGTGAACTGGAAGGATGGCTCGCATGTTGGGCTCTGAAGCTGCAAGCATATGATTTTGAGATTTTACATCGACCTGGAGCAAAACATCAAAACACAGATTGTCTGTATCAATTGCCCACGGTCACTATCACAGCAGATCTGGCTGATATAATGTATGAAAAGATGGTGGCAAACAAATACCAGGATGAGCCGCTGCAGGTGATCAAGGTGTTGGATGTACTCTGGGAGAATACCTTTGTATGAGGGGAAGAATTATACAAGCAGATTGGAGACTTGACGCTGAATTTTCCCAAGCCTTCAGCTAGACCCTTAATAATTATGGATGCTCATTGGGCCGTAGGCCATGCAGGATTGCGAAAGACACTAGAATTTTTGCGACCCCAATACTTCTGGAAAAGCATGCATTACTATGTATTGGAAATGGCTAGCTGTTACCATCAGTGTCAAGTGGAAAAACCTTTCTGCAAGAAAACTACCCACCAACTAGTGAAACCCAGGTTCGCATGGCACACCATTTCCATTGATGTAGTGGAACCACTGCCAACTAGTGCCAATCAACCCAAGTACATAATCTTCACCATCAATCATTTGACCCAATGGGAGGAGTTCAGGGCTATTAGTGACTTGGGCGCGGTCACCACTGCCAATTTTATTAAGGAGTGTGTTATACAGTGGCACAGCTGCCTGCAGTTCATTCTGACAGACAATGGAACCAACTTCACTTTACATATCCTGCCAAAGTTAACCAAGTTGATGGTGATTCGCGGGGTTTTGACCACCACCTATCATCCAGAATCAAATGGGATGGTGAAGCGAGTCAATGGAACTCTCTTGAACATACTCCGCAAATTAATAATGGATCAGCCCTCAGAATGGAGTGCTCTTCTACCTACTGCTGTGTTCACTTATATTATCAACTATCATTCTGCCACTGGTAATAGTTGGTAACTGCTGTATGGTCAGCATCTGGCTCTGCCTGCCTTGCTATATGCATGTGTAGAGGACACTGGTGGGGTGAATCCTCAGCGATATCTGAATCAACTCATGGATACATTGATCAAGTTGCAAATGGAAGCATATTCTACCAGTTTGGCTAAGAAGATTCGCGACCAGGTGGCTGACCAGAAGTGCCAGAGTGGACTTCCATTGTTTGCTGTGGGGAACTATGTTTTATTTCAAGATCAGCATGGATTCAGAAGAAAAAAATAAGCTCTCCAATATTTGGTTCAGCCCATTTGAGATTATTGAGAAGAAAGGCATGGATGTTTATGCAATTAAGGAACCCGCTGGGGGTCAGATTATCAACTGAGTCCACATGAAGTTCCTTTGAGTATATAAACAGTAAGAGTCTATCATCTAGTCATAGGGGGTAATGTCAAGAAGTTGATATGACTAGATGATATGCTACCCATATTGGTGGATTGGAGGGGAATTGAGATGAGTCTTGAGATTTATGAAAAAGGGATACACAAATTATAATTGAGTGAAATGAGGACATTCAGAAAATTGAGAGGAATTATGCTGAGATTCAATATGAATGAGAGTAATTTGACAAAGGAAGAAGAATAGAAGATTACCAAGCTGAGGATGCATCCAATTGGGGAACTGAGGTATAAAGAGTCTCATGGAAGATTAAAAGGGGATAGTCTTTTACAAGGAGGAGAGGAGCGCAGAAAAGTCTACAAGTTATATCTAAAATAAAGGTAGAAATAAGGGGCGATAGCTCTGTATATATTTTATTGAGTTTATTGAGAAATTGGCAATTCCCATATTAATCAATTTGGTTGCTCAGTGGCTAGTACCCTATGCAAATCAACTCGGCGGAAGTGGACTAAGATGCTGAGAATCAATAGGAACAAACCGGGCAAATAATTCCAAGTTGGGAAGTATAATTTCCCTGACTCCATGGGTAACCCTGGGGAGTCCATCCAAGATCTGTCCCCCAGGCACGACTAATTCAAAGCTAGCACCAAAAATGGGGACCACCCCCTTTTATAGGATTGCAGGGGGCCCCAAGGTGCAATAAATTTCACTAAAGGAGATTGGCTGAATTTATTAAAATTGTTAACCTTGGATACATATTGCTAACAATTAACTCCCCTTAGTCATTCAGCCATAGTGAAGCAAGTTTTACGAGCTTTTATAGGCTAAAATCAATATCAATAAATTTAGAAATTCCCAAACCATATGAACGTCGAGCCTTGACATTTTGAATACCTTATTAATCTATTAAGTGGATTCTCTCTTTTTACCCCTGCACGGCACCTAATAAAAACTATAAATTTAAACTTCTTAGTATTTTTATTTTTCTATTAATTTCTTATAAGTGGCAAGAAAAAACCGCCTGACTTACATTGTTGGATTTAAGGCAGCAAGCACCAGCGACCCTTTTTATACAAGCCAAAATCCAATAAGGGTATCACTCAAACCAAAATTATTCTTAACGCAATGGGCAACGCAGACTCCTATTATGAACCTGCCAATAACACCAACGCCACCTTCCCATGAGGCGCGCAGGGGTGTTACATCTAGGCAAAACCTGTGTCCCTGCAGGAGTGCAAGAAGGCCAAACAGTCCTGTAGAGCAGCGGCCAAGGCAGCAGCTATGGCTGCTTCCATGATCCCATCTGTCCAGACCCAGGATGACATAGAGTCATTTGCAGCTGATGTGGCTCATGAATCTACTCTCCATTCAGATTGGGTCATTCATCCTGCAGACTAAATGGTGAGTTAGATTCACCCAAGCAAAATTACCAAGCACCAACTAAAATTGATTATACCAACCAAACTTTACAATGAGTTTTTGTCTACAACTAATTATGCACTGCAGGAACATACCATTTCATAAATTTGACTAAGAAAAATAAAAAACTCCAAGAAAGAAAATAAACCTGGCTTGAAGGAATCCCAAAAGTCTCATACACAGGGATAAAGCTTCAATCACATAAAGTTATCGCTGATCAAGTGAAGCTAGAAGAAAAAGAGGGCCCTTCCCATTGCATCTAAGGTGTGATGAGGAGCCTTCACAATAGGAATGTTGAACATCGATGGACTTAAGTCCTAGCTTTCCCAGGCTAAGAAACTGAGTTTTTAAAAAATTTACATATGCACATCCTGGCCATTCAGGAATCCCATAGCCCACATGGTGCCAAGGAAACATGGGCAACCATGCTCCTCCCCTCCATTTCTTTTTGCTCGCTGCACTGTGGGGTGCTTGTATGTGTCATCCTTAGTTCTAAATTTAGTTCTAAAAATTTGTACATCGATAGACATGTGCTAGTAGTGTCCTATTCATGGGATGATGAAGTGCACGTTATAGTTAAATATTCCCGCCCTATTCTGTGTGCAAGCTTTCCAGGAATTCCTCTCAGCCGTAACTTCCATCCCACTTTTTACTGATCCATGCGTGGTAGGTGACCTGAACTGCTGGGCCAAAATGGCCACTGACTGCTGGCCTTTAATGACTAAACCCCGCAGGGGCATGTCAAACTATGCGTTCTAAAAGCCACTTGAACTCTTTGATACCCTCCCCAAACATGCACCGTTAATCCCCAACATGTCTCGCCCCATCTGAACACCGGTCAGCTGAAGTCTATGTCTCACATTAACCTCATTCTGCCACGTTAACTTTTTCCCCAATATTGTGCACTTTACAATGATAAAAATTGATTTCTCTGACCACAGGTTGGTTTCAATTTCCTTCACTTTATCAAGCCTGGCAGCACAGGCGCTGAAGTGGTGCAAAATTCATCTGGATGATATCACGTCTCCCAGGTTTCCCTCATGGGGTAACTAAAACTTCAGCACCAAAAGTTACCACACCACTTTGTGCTGATCCCCTCGCTACCTGATCAACCTTCAAAGCGAACATCATCCTTCAGTCATGCCACCTCTCATCGTGTTGCTCTTGGGCTGCCTTGAAGTCATTAAACACACGCTTCCAGAAAGTTGACATACTGAAATCTAATTTCCCTGCTGCAGGGTATAACCCGGCTTGGGGTCATAAGTGGGCAGAAGTCTGCTCATCTTAACGCACTGGTAGGACAATACAAATATTGCATTTGTGTTCATTTCAAGGAAAAAAATATAACGCAGTTGGCATGTGCTCCACCTAATTTTTTCATAAATTCTATGCAATGCACCAGAGCTTGGCCTGCACACAGGTGAGGCGGCCGGACCAATCTGTAGCAGAAAATTTCAGCTGAAGTGCAATCAAAGTCTAAAACTATTACTAAAATTTGTATTGCTCTGATCCAGTCAAACTGGAAGAAGTTGAAGTGTTTCTTAATAGCGCATATATCCGCACAATTTCCCATTACCCAGAGTTAATGAATTTAATTACTCAGGATGAACTCTGGTATGCCGTGGCAGTGCACTGCACAAGAAGTGCCCAGGCTCAGATGTGATTCTGTATGTGTTCTATAAAGAATATATTTTATTATTTCTCCTTTATGATGCTTGCCTCAATAAACAAATGTCTCTTAGAGATGCGCCTCCTTCCTGGGGCCCAGGAGGCATACATGATTACGTTATATAAGAAAGGGGATAAGATGGACTTGGCCAACTGGCTCCCAAAACACTTACTAATACTGAACTAAGTTATCTACTTAAATTATGGCCAACCTCCTTGTGGTAGTTGCTTCTGAAGTAATCTCCTCTGAGCAATTCAGTCTCATCCCCAAGCGTTCAATATGGGACAGCATTCATACCATAGCCAATGTCTACCAATCTACGGCTACTGGGGCACTTGTTTTATTAAACCAGCAGAAGGCTTATGATAGGGTCAACTGGGATTACCTCAAATCCTGCCTCCGCAAGTTCCACCCCACCCATTGGCTCATTAATTGAGTGATGTTGCTTACAGAATCTGCCACAATGGCTGTGCGAGGCACTAGCTTCCTCACTGATGTAGTTCGCCCTCAAAGGGGCCACTTCCAAGGGGACCCTTTAATCCCACGCTTTCATAATTTCAGCCTTGACCCACTTTTATGCAATGTGAGCGGCCACCTCACTGTGCCTATATGCAATGCCAAGCACCAGTTAAGGCGCTGGCTTTTTCTGACGATTGTGTGGTTGGGGTGTCTAACAACTAAGATGTACGCGCGCTTGAGGCTACTATCCAGGATTACTACAGGGTCAGTAAAGCCGCAATTAATGCCTCCAAAACAGAAATTATTATCCTCAGCCGGGTACCAAGTCATTGGTCACCAGCACCCCATTACCTAACTGCTTCAAGCTAACTCACAGGTTCACTTGCTCCGCCCAAACCATACCGCCCTGCTTTTGCTCCCTTTTGTGCCAAGGCTCACTGCTGGTCTGGTACGCCATTTGGGATTGTGGCTGGAGGTGGGAGGGTACGCCTCATTGGTGATGGAGCACCATATTCTAGACAATGTCACGAAGCTCATTGCTTCTCTTAGAGCCCACCAGACTATCCTCCCAGGCTGGGTTGTGCTTGCCAACTCTATGCTCCTGTCCAAAGTCTGGTTTGGGGACAATGCTATCACATTTTCCCCTTTTACTTCACCTCTTTATACGCCCTCCTACAAGAATGGCTTTGGTTAGGCTGTCCGCCGCCAGTGCGACTATATGTCTTGTTTGGCCCTCATCATAATGGAGGTATGGGCCTGCTCAACTTCAAGGCCCATGCTGCCTAAATACTTGGCACCTAGCTAGCTACAGTCACCAACCTCACAATCCCAGCCCAACACTAGTCACGCGTGGCTCGTTTTAACTTTTTCCACGCCTGGAACTCAGCAATACTACCCATCCTATCCACTGCTAAACTATCTGTCCTATCATCACTCTGTTGCAGGCCCACATGGGACATTGCCCCACTTCAAACGAATTCTACTCTCCATGCGGTGTGCTGAGTGGAAAATCAGCATCAATGTACACACCGCCCAGAGCGGTCGCCCTACATTTGGTTTAAATGAGAATTCCATTGGAAAGTCGTTTCAAACAACTTGGTATCCCAACGTCCTCACCTCATTGCCTTGTGGACTATATATTGACAAGCTCAACATCCTGTACTCTTTAGAGACTCAGAAAGACATTTGGCGGTATACTCACCATCCTCTTTTACAACCTCATATTCACGCCCACATGTGGAGATTCCTGAGATAAGAAACCGCATGGCTGGGCGGTCCAATGCCTCTCAAACGTCATGCATAGTATGTGGTCAATAAGGGACATTAGTCCATCACTTGGAAGATTTCATGTCATCACATGCTATTTGGTGGGATGTTATGCTCCTCTTTTACCAAAAGCATGAGCAGTTTTTAGCTTTTCCAAAAACATCTTTGCCTTTTCCTTGACCTTCCCTATACACCTTTTGCTCCACACCTTAATTGCTGCAATAGCGCTATAAACAATCCACACTATTGTCCTCGATGCAATCTCTGGCATTAACTCAACCCTCCATGAATCTGTGAATCGCTTTCATTCCCATCTCACAGATCACTTTCAAGCTTGGATGTTTGGCCACCTGCCATCCCGCCAACGCCAGTTGGTGTCATCCTGGTTCCACATCTGGTTCCTCTTGTTGGACCCTTTCCTTCATTTGTGTGCAGTTTTGGCCAGGCCTCCCCTGCCACTCCCCCTCTTACTTCCGCTGGAAGTCCCACTGGCAACAATAGTTAGTCTCAGCTCCTCTGTGGTGCCCCTAGTTTTCTTGGATTTTGTAGTTGGTGTTTATCTGAAGTGTCCGTCCCATGGTTGGCCTTCCCAAAATTAAATTTAAAATTTACAAAAGGATATAATAGTGCCTTTTGAGTTATTGGAAATCTATAACTGAACCAAGAGCTTTCCCATACATATTGTATAGTCAAAGGGCATCACTCTACAATATTATAGGAGTGCTCTATTTTAGAAGGTCACCAAATTATAGTGCGGACCAAAACTATTATAAAAATTCATTAAGTGGTTATATGGCATGATAATTGCTCCATTTGGTTGTTCAAACTTGAAATTGGTTGCTGCGCCTGAATTTATTTTCCCAACCATGGCAAGATCCAGGATTTATTAATTAATCTATATATATATAATTCATTCAGATAAACAGCATTAATTGTACTAAAAATATTTTTCCTGTCATTGAAGTGTATTTCATCCATGAGTTTATGAATCTGGATGGACTTTGGCTTAAGAAGAGGTATGTCAATTAGTCTGTTAACTGATTCCTTATGAACTCTTTATAGTCAAAATGAAGGTCAAAAATACAAAGCATTGGCTTAGTTTAAAAAGTATATTACTATCTTTGCAAAGAGTGACTTTGATTTGGGATATGAACAGGATGTGTTACATCGGGTCAACACCAGAAATCATCTGCCCCTTTTGCCTAAATCTGATAAGGCAATAAAAAGTGGCTGGTGCAATCATTTACAAGGAGCTTGATCAACTCATACAAACGGGAATGTAAGTGCCTTCCAAGAGTTCCTTGGTCCTCCATATTGTTTGTGATCAAAAAATGGATCAAATCGTTTGTAATTGAATATAGGAAACTTAACAGCGTTATCAGATAAATCTCCTATTTTTTCATATTTTGATACTGTGGTAGTTTAATTTGGTGGCGCACATTACTTTTCAGCCATAGATCTTATTTTGGCTATTGGCAGTTTGAGCTGTCCAATAAGAACAAGAAAAGCGCTCCATGATTATGACTAAGGGCCTGTACCAACCTATTTAAATGCTGCAAGGCTGTTTAATGCCCTAAGACCTTCCAATGGGCTATTGATAATAGTCAAAGGAATAAGAAAAGTTTCTATATGTTAATTTATCTGTATGACGTAAATGTTTCGATTTATTTGAGGTACGCTGACCAGGGGATGGACAGTACTAAACACAACACTCAAAATGACAAAACAAAACTACTAACCAGGTGGGAAGCAGAAACTGCTAACCCACCACGGCAGAGGGTGAGGAGGGGTCGGGGGTTGGTTTTCAGAAAGACCCACCTCGATCAAGGGATGTTGGTTACAGTACTGGATCAGAGCAGAGAGCCAGGGCGTTGGGGCATCCGCATAGTTGGGGTTGAGGTCAGCGTAGTAGGAGTTTTCCACTTCCGCATCAAGATAATGATGGGAAAGTGTTTCAACAAAAGCTGCGAGGAGAACTTCAGCTTCTTTGCGGGCTTCAGGAAGTTGGGTGAAAAGGGAGATACTGTGGTGGGTGATTTTGGCTGAGGGGTTGAATGAAGCAATCATTGCGACATTCATAACAGCAACTTCAGCATCATCAAATAGTTTCGAGATGTCACTGCAGGGAGATTCAGGGAAGAGGGGGGAAGAAGAGGGTGGGCAGGCCATGCTGGAGCTGAGCCACTGACTGGGCCACCGCGGTGCGTAGTTTCAGGCAATGAGGAGAGGCCACCGCAGCTAAGGCGAGCTGGTGATCACTTTGGAAGGGGGCTGTATTGGGCAGAGGAGCGAAATGGCGAGGGGAAGGGTTTCATCAAAGTCAGGAAGGAAAAATTCTGCCCAACCATAATTGCCTTGGCAGAGAGGTTGACCTGTATGCTTACTAATGAGGATATTACCTGATTCGTCAGTTTCAGCCAATAGATCCCATGGATTTTGGTTCATTAGAATAGTGGCGTTCAAATTTGGGTGGGTGTTAGTGGGCGAATGGGCAGCTGCTTGGGTGCCAATGGTGGTCCAAGCATTGCTCTAATTGGCTGGGGTAGATTTAGGTGGGAGAGTGAGGCTGGAGGTTTTGGGGGGGCTGATTTTCCATGTGGGCCCACTGAAAGAGATTGGAGGTTGGGAGGGGGCAGCAAAGCGCCCCATACTGAACCTCCAGAGGGGGCTCAGAAGCCGCAGCAGCGGACTTGGCCTGAGGGCATGCTCTTTTTGCATGGTTGAGGCCAAAGCAAAGGGAACAAATCTGCCTACCATTATTGACCCAAGCCCAAAAGAAATGATCAGGCGCTGCAGCTACAATAGCGCGGGTTGGGATTTGTTGGGCTATGGTAGGGTGGTGTGGTATGATGGTGGCTGTTGCCCAAGGAGCAGCAAGGCGCTCCGCACCAGATGGAATGGCAAAGATGAGGTTGGGCTGAGTGCTATAAGCCATGAGCCCCGCGACCAACTGGTAATACAAAACCTGGGGTGGAAGGTGGGATGGGAGATTTTCAAAGGATACCACCAGCGTAGTGTCTGAAGGGAGGCGAGTACAGGTTGTGGGAATGGGTTTTTTATAAATTAGAGGAGTTTGTGCTGCCGCTTCAGCATCCTCCTCATATTGGAACCCAACGTCAAAGTAGCCCTTAAAAGGGCGGAAGTCTATAAAGCCAGCTGGCGCAAAGGCCGCAGTGGCTAGCTCAATAATTGCCTTATTGGCATATGGGAACAAAAGCCCATAGTCCACTCTGAGGCAATAGCGAATGGCAGAGCGAGGGAGGGCGAGAGGATGGGGGCGAGAAGGGTGGACGCGCACCAGGTGGAGCATTAAGTCCCATGGGGTGACAAAACGGTTGGAAGCAGTGGGCAGGCTGTTTGAGCTTGTCTAAACGCGCTTGCCCACAGGGCAGAAAACGCTAGGTGGGGGTGCACTGCTGCCCCACACTGGGGTGGCAGGCGGCGGAGCAAAGGACATCAAATAGTAGGTTTGGGCAGACGGCTGTGGATAAATAAAACTTTAAATTTAAAATCACTCAAAAGTAACTTCAAGCGGAAAAAAGAAAAATAAGTATGATGTAAATGTTACTCAAGAACGTTTAGCAAATATCTGACATATGGATGAAGTTTTGTGCCGCCTCACCAGAGCAGATTTAAATATCAAGCTGCAGAAGTGCATTTTTTTCTGAAAACAATTAGAATATCTGGTGTTCATTATCAATAAGAAGGCTTATGGCCCTATCCGGCAAAGATTGAAGCCATCAAAAATGACATGGCATAAAAGTAAACAAGATTTCAGGTAAACATTAAGATGATTGGCTATTATCGCCAGTGTATTAAGAATTTTTCAAAAATAGTTGAGGCTTTATTCCATCACCTTAAGAGTGGTGTACAAATTAAGTGGACAGAAAACTGTTATTGGCCTTGTATTAAGGAGGCTTTGTCTTACTCAAGCACCAATACTCATGTACCAAGATTTTAGTAAAAACTGTTTATCATTCAAATGGATGCATCCCTCACCACCATCAGGGATGTTAATAATCACAAATTGATGGTGAATGAATTGAGCACCCAGTGGCTTACTGTAGCCAAACGTTGGATGTTCATTAAAAGCTATATGGTAAATGAGAAGGAGTGCCTGATGGTAATCTATATGTGTTAATAATTCCGGGTATATGTCCACAGAGTGCAGTTTATATTATTAAATGACCATGCAACACTTAATTAGTTAGAGGATATAAAGGAGATGGAAAGGCGGCTGGCCTTTGGGCTTTAAAATTACAAGCCTACAATTTCAAAATTTGACACCTCCTAGCATAAAACATCAAAACGCAAAATGTTTATCTTGACTGCCCAGCATGGCCTTAAGGCCATAAGGCTGACAAATTGTATTATAATGATAACTAAACAACTATGGTAGTGAACCTAATGAGGCTCAACGCACTTTAAAGTCGAGGCAGAATATCTTTGTGAGAAATGGAAAACTGTAAACGTTTATAATAAACATCCCTTTTTGTTTACTAGGCCTACTGAGCAGACTAATTTGCTTATTGCAGCCCATGATGCAACGGGGCATGAACAATATTAGAAAATGAATAAACAGTTACAATCACACTATTTTTTAAGAATTGATGCTCTTTAATATTCATATTGTCCTCATCTTTTTTTTAGTAATGTCAAGTTGAAGCTCCATACCAGAAAGCCACAACTTATCAATTTTTTAACCAAATTTCTCCTGGTACACCATTTTATCAACATTGTGGGTCCATTGCCCAACATTAGTAGGAATTTAAGTATATAATCGTGCCCATTGATCACCTCAATGAGTGGATAGAGAATATGTGGGTAAGGGCTTAGGCCCTAAGACCATGACTAAATCCTTTAAAAAAATACTTGTTGACATGGATGCCGCAGTTTTCTCTTAACAGATATGGGACTAACTTTAAGACTCAAATTAATTGCTAAACTTGACAACTTGATTGTTATAAGAAGGGCATTGTCTACACCTTATCACCCTGAGACCAACGGCACCATGGAATGAGTAAATTGTACTCTCATTGGTATCCTACATAAGTTGATAGCCGCCAAGGCGACCATTTGTAACCTCTTTTTTCATTCCGCTGCTTTTGCATATATTAACATCTATCACTTGGCAAAAGGGCACTCACTATTTCATTTTTTACTGGGAAACATCCTGCACGTCCCCCAATTTTATACTCATGTATCAATGAAGAGAATATGAGTTCTAATTAATTATAGAATTTCACGCAGACATTAATCAAGTTGAAAAAACAAAGTTTACTCCAACGCACTGGATTAGAAAATCAATTCTAGGATGCATGTTAATAAAAATTGATGGTTATCACCTACTTTTATTGTAGGGGAATTAGTCTTATATTATGATAATAATGGCTTTGTAAAGACTGATAAACTTGAAACATGTGGAAAGAAAATTTAGAGATCATTGAAAGACATTTAATTATTCCTACACATAAAAGATCCCACTATGGGCTACATAATTAAATGGGTACATTTTAAGTCTTTTAAAAAGTAACTGCAAAGCTTTGGCCTTTTGCCATAGTTTCTTGAAAAATTAATCTTACAATTCCTTACACTTTTTTTCTAATGTTTGGTCAGGTGGGTAAATTTTCAGGGTAGCAGCTAGTTTAAATAAGAGTGTCCATCTAGATATGGCTTGACAACGCCCAGTTGATACTACTGAATGCAAGAGGATCAACTGCATTAATTACTCTTAAAAGGGAAACCCTAGGGGCTAATTGAAGAGTAATTTATCTAAATAACATTTAAAGGCCCCCAAACCAAGCCAGAAGATTAAAGTATGGGCAAACGCAGATCTTATTGGGGTAATATTTAGGATGGGAGAGGCAAAGAGAGTGACAACTCCTCAAAGGTTCGCGGCTGTATGATATTAAATTCAAATAGGGCAGATCAATTTTTTGAATAATGAGGTATGAATCATGCTAAAATGGTATAAATGTGGCCAAAATTGAGACAGATTGGTTTATAATAAAATGGTTGATGGAATTTATGGCATGTGCGATGGATCAGCACTTAAAATCATGGAGTTAATCATCCACAAGCTTGCAGAGGCTGAAGAGCAATGTGAATTTATGGATTGTAATGTCCACTCAATAATCTCAGGTATTATTTTTCAGAAGGAGGCATGTATCACTGGATAATTTTGGTGACAATCAGTGAGTTAGTGTGAAGGAAAATTTCTGCAACAAAGGTGTCAAACACAAATTTTGTTCTATTACATTAACTTAATGGAAATGAAACTAAAGAATAAACTGTCAACTTACCCTAAGGTGGGCGGTTGCCTATATAGTGGAGAAAGGAAAAAATATTAGAATTTGGAATGAATAAGCCTCTTGAAGAGCACCCTAATTGGCAACCTAGGCTTCTTGCAAAAGGGTTGAGGGGGAAGAAAAAGGCTTCAGATGGCGTCATAAAAGTTTTTATCCTGTCCACTGGACTAAGGAGAATTCTAGCGGAATACTATTAACTTGATCAGATCTACTGGATAATTAGGTTACTGATACCACTTCCACCAAAAACCATCCAATTAATATTTTTAATTGCACGGATCTTTGTAGAGAAATGCATAATCTGTTGTTTGGTCCATGATTTTAACCATTTAAATAAAACTTACTCAACTTACTAGGCAAATTAGGGATTATATGGAATTTGGGTAGGGTGGGATTTTCCTTGAGTATCCTCAGAGACCAGGTGTTGTAATTGGTTTGTCAAACCATCTGTATATGTCATTTCTATATATAATTAATTTTTTAGTTTTCTGATAGATATATAGCAGATTTTATTGGTCCATAGTAATTCCCTCAGCGCGCAGCCCACGTTTTTATATGTAGGGGCCTAATGTATTACTTTACTTAGTCAAATTCATATAACCTGACAGTGCATCTCACTCTCTTAACTATTGACCATTGACGTCATGGCTTTTATTACTATATCATCTCCTATTTTATTTTAGCATACTAACTCTACATTGCCCAATGCTGGCATAAAATCATTGGCAATAGGTTCCTACTTTTATTATGGCTACAGCCAGTAATTTTTTATATCTGTTGTCTTGCAACTTTTTGTGAAAATTCCTAAAAGTCCTATTTATTAGAATTCTGAATCAATTTAGCTGGCATAATTTTTGTGTTTTTAAGGGAAAGGGTATTATTTTCTGGAATAAGCGGATTGGCTTATCTGGTGAATCTCTTGAGCAAGCCTAAGAGCCTTAGGGAATATTTATACTGTATGGTGCTCTCTTGTTGACTTAATAAAAAACCGTATTGCTGAAGATAGTATTTCTTTTGTGAAGTTTTAAACAAAGTTACTGTCTTAAGCAGTACTTTGTGTTGTTGGTGTATTAACATGTGCAGTTGATATATGACGCCCTAGCACCAATTTTAACAATTGGTGCTCACTAGGCCAACCCCAGTTTTCTGTGTATTATTGTATCTAATTTTTTCTAAATTATTATTTAGGAAGGCCACACATGGGACGGACACTTCAGATAAACTTTAATTAAAAAACACCAAGAAAATCGAGGGGCACACCAGAGGAGCAGTACCTACCTCCTGTTGCCAGAGGGACTGCAAGTGGAAGGAAGAGGGGGAGTGACAGGAAAATCCTGGGCCAAAATTGAACATGAATGAAAGTAAGGATCCAACAAGTGGAACCAGACGAAGAACCAGGATGACACCAACTGGCGTTGGTGGTATGGCAGATGGCCAAACAGCCAAGATTGACAGTGATCCATGAGGGTGGAATGGAAGTGACACATAGCTTCACATAAGGTTGGGGTAGTGCCAGAGATTGCATTAAGGACAATGGTGTGTATTGTCTATACCTCTATTGTAACAATTAAGGAATGGAGTGATGGGTGGATAGGGGAGATCATGTAAAGGGTGAAGATGTTTTTGGACAGGCTGAAAGCCTGCTCACTCCCCTGACAAAAGAGGCTCACAACGTTCCACCAAATTGCTTGTAATGGCAGGCAATCTTAAACAATGGACTAAAGATCCATATTGACCACATATAATGCATGAAGTTTGAGAAGCATTGGACCTCTCAGACGTGTGGTACACTTTTCTCAGGAATTCCACACATGGGCGAGAATTTGGGGTTCTAAAAGAGGATGGTGAGTGTACCGCCAAATGTCTTACTGAGTATCCAAATAGTATGAGATGTCAAGCTTGTCAAGGTAGTCCACATGGGAATTGAGGTGGGGGCGGTGGGTTACCAGGTTGTTTAAAACAACTTGCCCATAGATTTCTTTTTTTATACTGGGAGTAGGGCAACCTCTCTGGGCGGTGTGTCCATTGATGATAATTCTCCACTAAGCACTCCACATGGAGAGGAGAATTCGTTTAAAGTGGGGCGACGTCACATGTGGGCCCAAAGTAGAGGGATGAAAGGCCATATGGCTTAGCAGAGAATGGGTAGGTAGGATTTTTCAGGCCCAGGGCTCGGGAAAATTTTTTTGCAGGCTGTGCGTGACCAGTGTTGGGCTGGAAGTAAAGTTGAGATGACTGCAGCGATCCAGGTGCCATGTATTTTGGCAGCATGGGCCTTAAAGTTGAGCAGGCCCATACCTACACTATGGCTAGGGCAAAATATGACATTCAGGCGCATTGGCTGTGGTCAGCCTAACCAAAGCCACCCTTGCAGGAGGGCATATAATGAGGTGAAGAACGAGGTGGAAAAGGGTGATAGCATGGTCCAAAAACTAGACTTTGGTCAGGAGTATAGAGTTGGCAAGCACAACACTGCATGTGAGGGAAGTTTGGTGGTCTCTGATGGAAGCGATGCGTTTTGTGACACTGTCCATGATATGGTGCTCCATCCTTATTGAGGCGTAACCTCCAACCTCCAGCCACGCCCCCAAATAGCTTACCAGACCAGAAGTGGGTCTGGGCACGAAAGGGAGCACAAGAGTGGCGATATGGGGTGAGTGGGTGAAGTGAGCCTGTGAGCTAGCTGCTGAAACAGGTAGAAAATTGAGCACTGATGACAAACGGGCTTAGAACTGACCAAGGAGAATGATTTTGGTTTTGGAATTGTGAAGTGCAGCATTAATTACCCTGGAGTAAGCCTGGATATTAGCCTCAAGTGCGCGTGCATCTTAATTGTTAGACACCATAACAACACAATTATCAGCAATTTAGTAAAATCTTAACTGGTGCTTGGCCTTGCACTTGGACACCATTAAGATGGGCATTCACCTTGCGTAAAAGTGGGTCAAGGCTGAAATTATACAATAGTGGGCTCAAAGGTTCACCTTGGCGGAGGCCCCTTTGAGGGTAAACCACATTAGTCAGGAAGAAAGAGCCTCGCACAGCCATTGTGGCAGATTCCATAAGCAACTTAGCCCAATTAATGAACAAATGAGGAAGGTGGGGCTTGTATAGCAGGCTTTGATGTAATCCTAGTTGACCCTATCATGAGCCTTCTACTGATCTAAGAAAACAAGAACTCCAGTAACCGTGGATTGGCAGACGTTGGCTACAGTGTGTATGTTGTCCCATATAACCACTTGTGAATGAAACCGAATTGCTCAGAGGAGATTATAATAGAGGCAACTACCACAAGGAGGTTGGCCATAATTTTAGTAAATAACTTAGTTCAGTATTAGTAAGTGTTTTGGGCGCCAGTTGACCAAGTCCATCTTATCCCCTTTCTTATATAACTTAATCATGTATGCCTCCTTGGCCCCAGGAAGGAGGCGCTTTAACAGACACTGGTACATTAAGGCTAGTAACAAAGAGGAGAGATAATTAAATATCTTTTATAGAACTCATATGGAAGCCCATCTGGACCTGGGCATTTCCTGTTCGGTGCACCACAAAAGGAATACCAGAGTTTATCCTAAGAAATTAAATTCATCAACTCTGGGTAATGGGAAATTGTGCGGATATATGCGCTATTAAGAAACACTTCAGCTTCGTCCAGTTTGACTGGATCAGAGCAATACAAATTAAGTAATAGTTTCAAACTTTGATTGCACTTCAGCTGAATTTTTCTGCTACATATTGGTCCGGCCGCCTCACCTGTGTGCAGGCCAAGCTCTGTCATGGTGCAAAGTTTTTTTTGGAAATAAATAGGTAGAGCTTATGTCACCCACAATTAAATTTTTGGCCTTGAACTGAACATAAATGTAATGTTTGTGTTTCCTTACCAGTGTGTTGAGACAATCAGACAATTTTGCTTACTTGCAACCTCAAGCATTGTTGTAGCCTGCATCAGGGACATGTAACTCCAGGTGGTACACTTTCTGAAAGCGTGTGCTTAATGACTGCCAAGGCAGCCCAAGAGCAACGCGATGAGAGGTGGCGTGACTGACAGATGGCGTTCACTTTGAAGGTTGACCAGGTAGTAAGTAGTCCGCTGAGAATGTTGTGGCGAACTCCTGTGCTAAAGTTTTGGTGTCACCCATGAAGAAAACCTGGACGACACAATCTTGACTGGTTGAAGTTTGCACCACTTTGCCGCCTGTGCCTCTGGGTTTTACAAAGTGAAGAATTTGACACCAACCTGTGGTCAGAGAAATCAATTTTTGTTATAATAAAGTGTGCAACCTGAGATTGAAAGTTCATTGGGGCAAGAATAAGGTCAAATTGTGACATAGACCTCAGCTCACTGTTGTGCACATGAGGACAAGACATGTTGGGGAGCAGCGGTACATGTTTATGGAGGGTATCAAAAAGCCCCAAGGTGGCTTTTAAATGTATAGTTTGATGTGCCCCTTTAGAGGGTAGTTCTTGAAGGCCAGCAGTCAGTGGCCGGGTTGATCCAGAAGTTCATGTTACCCACAACAAACGGATCAGGAGGAAGTTGGAAGGAAGTTACACCCAAGAAGAATTCTCAGCGAGCCTGCACACAGTTTGGGGCATAAACATTACCGATAACATGCACTTCATCTTCCCATGAAAAGGACTCTACAAGAACACGCCATTGAAATATGAATTTAAAATAGATGGAAACTGTGGGTCATGCATATAAGCACCCTCACAGTCTGGTGACCAAAAAGAATGTAAGGGATGAGCATGGTTACCCATGTTTCCTCAACACTGTGTGGACAGTGGGATTCCTGAATAACCAGGATGTCCACAGGTAAATCAACTTCTTAAAAACTCAGTTTCCAAGCTTAGGATGGAGAGGCCTTGAGCCCAGAAATGCTCAATATCACAATTTTGAAGGCTCCCACCATTGCACCTTAGGTGCAATGGGCGTGGCCCCCTTGGCCCCCTTGGCCTTTTTGTGCTTTTTACTATTTTTCTCAGCAGCTAGTTTTTTTGCAAATGGGTATGAGGCGGAGTGCAATCATCCATTTAAGATCTCCTTCACTGAGGGTTTATTGTTGCATTTTGATTTCATCAATTTTGATGTTTTAGATTGACTTTTTAAAATGATGTGTTCCTGTAGTGCATCATCAAAGGTCAACAAAAACTTGGGAGGAAAGTGGGTGGTAGAATCAGTTTCAATCATTACTTGGTAATTTTGCCCAGGCTCTCTGACTCACCCATCTGTTCTGCAAGTTGATTGTCCCAATCTTATTGGTTAGCTGATTCTTAAGACGCCTCAGCTACAAATGACTCGATGTCATCCTGGGTCTAGACAGATGGGATCATGGAAGCAGCCATAGCTGCTGCCTTGGCCGCAGCTCTACAGGACTGTTTGGCCTTCTTGCAATCCTGCAGGGACACAGGTTTGACCTGAATGCAACGTCCCTGCGCGCCCCATAGGAAGGCGGCGTCAGTGTCAATGGTAGGTTCATAAAGGGAGTCTGCACTGCCCATTGCGTTGGGGAGGATTTCATTTTGAGTGATGCCCTCTCTAGAAGGGCATGTGTGTGCCTTGTGGCCAAAAGCGTGACAAAAGTTGCAGATAGGGGGCGCGCTTCCATCATAAAATGGAATAGGTGAAATTCCTGCCTTTTTACGTTCATAACTGTGGTGTGGGTAATTTGGGTAAAGTCTTCCATGATGACCGCAGATGGGGGTGATTACCCCAATCGCTTTTCCCATGCATAGGTCTGGCATAAGCGTGAAGCGTTTTATTTCAAAGTAGTGAAGTTCCCATAGCTTTTAAGCCAAACCATGAGATGGTGCTCCGGCACTGTGCGCTTTATTGTTGTGGGGTGGAGGTTGAATGTAACATATATTTGGTTTGATTTGGTCACCAAGTGTGCTTTGTCTTAGCCACCCGTTGACCATCTGGGGGGCCTACTACCACACGGACCTGTTCAGCTCCGTCTGCTTCTTGTTTAGTCTCAAACTTAAGATCTACCAACAACGGGTCATAGAGTGCAGTGCAACATATACTGCCGGTGGGAAGTGTTTGTGCACATCTCTGCAGAACTTTTCCTAAATCACCGTTTTTTAGTATCCAGGAAAACTTGAACCCCATGCTCCATCAACAACAGGGTCTGGGAATGAAGATTCCTGATGCAATGGTTGCAATGTGCTTGCCAGGCTAAAACCCCTGGGAAAAACTCACTTCCATTTTCTTATTCTTATCAAAGCCACCGGTGTCACTGTGGAAATTAAAAACTTTGGACGGTGCAAAGACCACTCCTATGCCCTTTACTTTGCTAGCCATACTACTACTGATATTGGGTGTTCACTAATTTCCTCGAAGAGATTATCAAACTTACCTAGTCTTGAATCAAATCACTTGTAAATAGTGATTGCAATGAGAGAGAAAAGTTTTTTTCTGTATATAAATTGTCTACAAGTATAGAATTTGGTCACTTAATTGAGGATTACCTTCTGAAAGAGTAGTGTGACATGTGGACATTGAAGGGCTTTGCCCAGAGGCATTGCCAAAATGGTTCTGACATGATTGATAAATTACAAGTGGAATTAATTGCCCACGCTGGCCTACTTTCTGATATCATATCAGGATATGATTGTCAAATAAAAGTCTTAGTTTTCATATGGATGGAGCTGTTTATTCTTTGCCAATTTAAGGTAAGATCTTAAAACTTTATTTGTGGAACTTAAAGCTCAGGGACTGTGGGAATTTCATATGACCACATTCCAGCTTGAGATTAGTTAAGCTTTATTTTATTTAGATTATAGGTTTGTATATTTTATTAGCTTATTAATTAAGATTTTGATGAAAGTTTTATAAGTCATCTATTTGTCAATAATAACAAATAAATGGTTAATTGTAATTCTCAGAGGTTTGTAATCAATGATAAATCAAGGGTAAATTTTTCAGGGAATTGTTGCTAACAACGTGGATATGAGTAAGTAATCTCAAAATGGGCAATTACTCATGGTAAATTGTTGGGTTTGGTAGCCAACATGAGGGCTGATACAAATGGTGATTTAGTAATGCTATTTCTCGTGAAAATCAGCTGTAATCTTTCCCAAAATTAGATTAATATCCCTTTTTTGTCAGCTAGGCATGCCAAGACCATCATGGTTATCACGACTTGCCCCTAATACATGTCCTCCCTTACTTTCAACTATAAATATTCCATAAGGTTAACAATAAAAAATACCTTAGACTTATACTTTATATTTATCATATCTTGTAGTTCATCTGCTTCTTATTAAGAGAGTTCTTACCTAAGTGTTAACGCTAGAGTGAAGCCAAAGTCACTTGCCTTAATCATATCTACCAGAGTTGGGCCAAATCTCCCATTTATATAAACTTAACTGAGTAATTTGATTTTATACAATTAGCAGGTCCATATTTATCTTCAGAGTCAGTAGTTAAGAGACCTGTGCACCATTGAAAACCTTATGGTTTTTTACATGTGGTGCTCACTATGAGGGGTTGATTCAAAAAATATGAATTAATAACGCTAATTTTTCTAACTAGTATTGAGCATCAAATAAACAAGGAAGCAGTATCATTAGCATCTCATCGAAAAAATTAACTAAATAGAGATGGGTATGCTGGTGGATCCCCAATATATCCATCTATTAAAAAAATTGGAGTGAATGAGAATGCTGTAACAATCTATGAACCACCTTTGAGCGGATCCAAGAAAATTTACCCAGTAATAGCAATATCCTAATGAGAGGATCTCAAATTTTATAAAAAATCTTGATCAAAGTGTAATTTTTTCATCATGATACCAATGAGGAAGAGCAACGACAACGCTTCTTAAAACTTCCTCAATATGGTTGCTTTGCCCTTAGTGATATCTGCAAAGCATTGGTAATATCAGTGATTATGTTATCAAGTATGTGCAACCAACCATCCAAAACATGAGAGCTATCCAAGTTCAACAACAGGTGGTGATTGCTGATCTAGTTGAGTACACTTTACACAAAATTGTACAACAGCAGGTGTTAACACAAAAACTAGATGATATCATCTTATAACAGATTTGTTCTGGCTTAGACTCCACATCAAAGTGTGTCTAGCAATCAAGCACCCAATTTAATAATCTGGTGGCCGAGCTGAATACCAAACTTTGGAAAATATTTAAAGAGACATTCAACCAGATTGATTTTCAATCACTGATGGAAGCATGATGTGGACAAACACTGCCAATTGGCTGAATCCAATATTGCTAATTTGATTTAAACTCAGGAGGCAACTGATCCAATGGTCGCTGCTAAAACTGAAACCCACATGGTCATGTTTGATTTAATCAAGGGAAGATGGGAAATAAAGAATACCATCAAAGATATAGAGAGAAAATTTGAAAGACTCAGCAAGAAGATAAGAGATGAAATTAAAAAGCTTTGTAAAGAGATAAAAATCGTCAATATGAACGCATTAGAATCAGTGACTCAATCAAAAATTATATTCGTTGAAGCTTAAAATCATCAAATTAGATGATGAAATGTTTAAGTATGAAAAAGAAAATCGTGAACTATATGAACATTTATTAAATATCCAAAAGTGAGATTCACGATGAAGAACAAAATGAAAGCTTGAAAGCAACTTTACAAGGAAAATTGATAAAAAGTGTCAACTTTAAAAATGACCAAAAGTGCCTGGCTTGGGATGAAAAAGTCCTTAGATGAATGGATGACCTCTAAGACTCTAAATATACTTGCTCACGAGATGATAACCACAAGGCAAATTTATTTATGGATGAGTCAACATCTATTGAAGTAGAAAGTTATGTCTTCAGCATGATCCAATCAGTTCAGGAAATGCCCCAACCATTGTGCGCTTTTCGAAGTTATGCCTGAAGAAACTCAAGTGTCTGCTCAATTTTCGTATAGAAATACTTCATCAATCATCCTTATGATTTTAAGAGCACTCTGAAGCTGCCATTTTCCATTAGGATAACGTGTCTGCCTTCTTCTATTTATTTGAGATGATAATGTATGTCTATAAAGACCAGCAGAAAGTTGTTACCGTCATAAATCGACTTGATACATTGTGTCAAAATCTAGTTTTGCCTTACCTTTGCCGGGAGAACTGGAGCTATAAGGAGGAAAAGAAGGCGATTCTGAAAGAATTTGATAGTCCATATAAGGTGTCAGCCTGGAAGCAAGAATTCATGGGAATTCAGTTCAAGAAGGACGAAATGGTGGGTGCGTTCACTGAAGTTTTTATGAGAAGCAAAAATCCTCAAAGCTAATATGATGACCAATTTTGATGGAAGGATTGTAATGCAAAAGACGTTGCGTCCTCACAGAGACTTGCACTGGATAATGGCGTCCACTCTTACTATCAAGTACACCGTTTCCAAATGGTAGAACATATAAAGGTCTTGTCAGCAAAAGATTAAGGCACCAAATCAGACATACAAACATAATCAAAGTTGAATAATAATAAGGGTTCAGGACGATTACTCAACAAATCCAGAGATTTCAACAATCGTGGGAATCAAGATAAGCAGTATGAAGAATCTAGACAGCTCAATAAGCCTTGGTTACCTTGTAATAAGTGCGGAAATCCTGGTAATTTTGTAAATAACTGTGGACAACATATACCAAAGGCTAAGGTCAACTTGGTCCACCTTAATGAGAAACAAGGAACTTCCAATGGGCAGGGAAAAGACAATGCGGTCTAAATGAGGAAAGATAGAACTGCAGTTAAACAAGTACCCCCAGATATTTTATACAAATTGGACAAGTCAAATCTATTTGTGGATGAGCCTGAGTTAGATCCCCTTCATCAAATTGTCTACAAAGATGTAAACGCAATAAAAGATCAAAATCAAAGGGTATTGCACCAAAATTTTAGATGAAGTAACTCAGTCATATGCATGACAAATAGTGGAAAAAGTCTAAAATGCTAAAGATGAAACTGATTTATTGAATGCTAAGCTAGACGAAGTCAATGTATTGATTCCAACTGGTACAATTTAAGGAACGTTCCCTTATATTAGCTCAGCTAATTCATACCCTGTATTTGGCCAATGAATCTTTGTCACATGTAGTAAACAATAGCTTATCTTATTTTTCTGAGTATATATGGACATTTTTAAACTAAATCCCCATCAGGGCAATAATCAACAGTGAATCACCATTCAATATAATATTGACCAAATTAGTTAAGAGATTAAAGGAAAAACAATGATCTAGATTACAGGAAGCAGTATAGGGTGGCTGGCCCTGACTCTACAACTTCCTGTCAGGGCCTATAGCACTCTGCCACTACAGTTTAATCCTTGGTCATATTGGTGCCGGCAATTGTCCTGGCCAACTAGGATAATGAAGTCCTCATTGGCACCAACTTCATGTAAAAATGGTGTCAAATGTGACTTTTATGAAGAAACTTTGACAATTCTGGAGAAGATGTTGCTGCTTATTTATCAACGCAAAGGGAAGGCGCCCCTCAGTAAGAGGAATATTTTCATTAATTTAGTCTATAATGATGGGATATTACCTGTCAGTTACAAATTGGTTGGGAAGAAAATTCATAATTTACCCAAATATGTTGATGAAAATTGTGGAATCCCAATCCGTTCTAAGAAAGATGTCATAATTCAGCTGAATGCAACAAATCATGAAAATCGGATTGACTATGGGGATCCCAATACAGTTATATTAAGAAATTGAATCTCCTTGGCAACAATCAAGGTTTGAGCCTTGGGCACCCCAGGGATTTTATTTCCAAGTCACGAGAAATTTGGGTCCTTTTGGTCAATATGGGAAAACCTCCAATAAAAGTCAAATGTCACCAGATAGACCATTCGCTTATTTGAAACTGGTATTAGAGATTTGTTCCTTCTATGAATTTGGAGAATTAGATGGATTAATATTATCAAAGGAGACTGACAGGAATATTCACATGTTAATCAAAAGGGATTGGTTTGCTGGGTTAATGAAGGGTCATAAGGACGAAGTTCTGGCCTTATTTAAAAAATAACAAATTATTTTCATACAAGATGACCATAATTTTGGGTGCGTAAAGGATGTTTTGCACCAAGTTAATACTGGGGATGCTGGACCAATTTGATTGAGGCCTATTCAAAGGGCTATTGGCGGCAGTGGCAGTTGTTGCCAAAGAAATCAAAAATCTCATAGAGCATGGAATGCTCATACCATCAGCTAGCCTATGGGCGAGTCCTATTTTAATTGTTAAAAAAAGATGGATTGAATTAAGTCATAATTGATTACCATCAGTTAAATAAAACTATGAAAAAGGACGCATATCTCCTGCCTAGAATCAACAATGCACTGGACCAGTTAGGAGTAGTATAAGTTTTTCTCCGCCATGGACTTTATCTCTGGTTATTGGCAGATAGATATGCCCCCAGAGGATCAAAAAAATGTGCCATTATAATGGCACAGGGTTTGAACTAGCTGATGAGGATGCCTCAAGGCTTTTGTAACGCCCCCATGACATTTCAGTGGGAAATGGGCACAATTTTATCATATCTGAAGCTGTCTTGTGTCCTTGTCTATCTGGATGATATTAATGTACTTATCTGAACGTTCACTGGACACTTACACCACCTTGAGTAAGTGTTTAAGCAACTGGCTTCCATAAAGCTCAAGTTTAAGCCAAGAAAATTTCATTTCTACAAGGAGGAATTGAAGTAATTGGGATTTGTAATCAACTCAGAGGGACCAAACCCCAAGAGTAGAAGGTAGAAGAGATTAAACAGATGTCGTCCCTAAGAGCATGAAGGATATTCAAGACTTTCTTGGAATAGTCAGCTACTAATGCTGATTCATTAATATTTTTGAAAATATAGCTAATCCACTTTTCCATCTATTGAAGGATCCAAAAAGGGATTTGTCTGGAATGATGAGGCTCAGATTGCATTTGATGAATTGAGGAAATATTTGATGTTGAGTATAATTTTAAAATATTTAAATTTTGACAAACCGTATGTTATTCAATTGGATGTGTCACTGATGGCAATAGGAGCTAGCCTTAGCCAAGTAAATGAAAATGGGAATGAACACCCCATGGCATATGTCAGTCAAACTCTGTCAAAAGCTGAAAGGAACTATACAATCACAGAGCGAGAGTGCCTTGCAGTTATATGCCTGCAAGCATTTCTGAGTCTATATCCATGGAACACTTTTCAAGGGCATGACCAACCATGCTTTCTTCGTTGGCTCCATAATCTCAAAGAACCAGAAGGGAGATTAAAGCCGTGGTTTTTGAAGTTGCAGTCCTATGACTTTGAGATAGAACATCTGGCTAGAGAAAAAAATCAAAATGCTAATTAATTATAAAGGTTACCTGTCATTTTTGCTGTGCAAGATCGTGCTGATGACCTATTCTAACGAATGATCCAAGGGGGTTTACAAGAAGAACCGGTTGAAATTCAAAAAGTGCTGAAAAAGGTGATGGAGAAAACTGAATTTGTCAATGGCCAATTATTTAAAATAATGGATGGAAAAAGGCTTTTGTTTCCAAAACCTTCAGAACGTACATAAATCACTCAGGCTGCCCACATGGTAGTTGGGCATGGTGGGTTAAAGAA
The DNA here is from genome assembly GCA_022478985.1 of Massospora cicadina. Lineage (NCBI taxonomy): Eukaryota > Fungi > Entomophthoromycota > Entomophthoromycetes > Entomophthorales > Entomophthoraceae > Massospora > Massospora cicadina. The sequence continues at coordinate 159,781 of JAKSZP010006615.1, read as the reverse complement.
AACGCTCAAACACATCAGAAAATACTATTATTGGGAAACCCTAGATTATGATGTCGCCAATTATGTTACCTGTTTCATGGAGTGTCAGCTCCATAAGCTACATAAAAACGTTCTGAATTATCACTTGGTGAATCCAAGATTTACATGGCACATAGTTTTGATCAATGTTATGGGTCCATTGAATTCAAGTATGGGTGGGGTACGTTACATCATGGTAGTGATTGACTACCTTATAAGGTGGGTTAAAACCTGAGCCTTGAGCTGAGCAGATGCCCCGAGTACTGCCAAAAATTATCTTGGAGCAGGTGGCATATTGGCATCGGTGTCCCCAAGTGTTACTAAGTGTTAATGGGACAAGATTAATCTCATTTGTAATTCCACGCCTGAATGATCTAATGGAAATTAAAGGGGTGGTGTCTGCAACCTATCAACCTGAAATGAACGGAGTTGTTGAGTGAGTCAATGGAATGCTAACTGCTATGCAAAGAAATCTGACCTCAGGCAAAGCATCAACCTGGGCATCTTATTTAATTTCAGTAACTTTTGCATATAACATCAGTTTTCATTTGGATATGGGAAACTTCCATTTGAATAATTATATGGTCATAGGGCAGCATTGCCACCAATTCTCTATTCAGCAGTGGACCTGACTCCTCGGAAGAGTGCAGATAAATACCTATATTGGCTCATGAATATAATAGTGGATCTCTAACCTCAAGCTTGTGATAATACAATCAAAATAAGGATTCAGGCAAAAAATAAATTATGATAAGAGTTGATCCACCCTTAGGGAATTTGCCGTTGGAGAACAAGTAGCCTATTGTGATACACATTGGTTCAGTCGCCAAAATAAGCTTGATGCATTATGGTTGGGACCATTTGAAAATATACCAAAACGGCAAATGATGCCTACATGATCGAAAATATGTTGGATGGGCATGTGATTAATATAGTACACAGTAAATTTCTTAAAAAATGGAATTAGACAAGAAAAAGGGAAAAAAGAAAAAATATTTTTTAAAAAAAACAGAAAGATTAAAAGATATATTTTTTATTTTTATTTTTATTTTTATTGAGCCTTGGGTTGCAAATTGTGAGATCTTCTTCAATGCCTCTAGGGGGAGGGAAGTTGATTAATAATATTTTGAAAGAGGCCACCAAAGTCAATCTGTGGTCAGATGAAAGCAAGGGTTAGAGCAATGAAAAACCAAGTATTTTGGGCCCAAGGGGAATTTTGAGTGTATGCTACAATTGGAAGAGTGTATGGGATGTCCAAATTAGCAAGGTGAGAAACATCAGATTGTGGGGGAAAACAGCAATGTAAGATTATGCAATCTGAAGATAAGTCCATGCAATCTCAATATGGCACAGGTGCTGGAAGCTGTGTGCGAAGTGCTTGATGACAAGCTTTGTCAAGGACACTTACCATATGAGAGAACAACAAACAAGGAAAACGTGTGGGTGGCTGTCAAACCATGCCCCAATTATTGCCATTAATGGGACGTATTGCTGGATAGCCCCTGCCGTGAAGTAATCAGCAGGCAATGAATAGCAACTTAGAGGCCGTGGCTGCAGGCCTACTGAAAGTGAAAAGGAAAGGAACAGTGGAAATTTGGCAATTCAGGAGTGAGTTGGCCCATATGCAAAGTACTTGCCCTACAAACTGAAGTGCATAAGTTGCAGTATTTTGGTTGATCAAATTTTCAAGATCATGAGAAGCAAAAGAAATGCTAAGGGCTTCAGTCAATTTCGCCTTAAGTTCCTGACATGGAAGCTCAACAACTCATCGTTACCAGTTGCCAATTTGGTCAAAAAGATTGTTGGTTGATAAAAATTAGCCAAAAAAAGGAACTTGGGGAGAAGATCCAACTCGATTAGGAATAATTGATCTAAAGTGAGGAAAATTGCTTCATTGGGCTCAAGGGCACTTACTTAATTTAGAGCAGATGGAGCCAAGTCCAATAATAATTCAAAATCAGATTGATGGAAGGGGAATATGAAATTAAAGGCTGAGAATTTACTGAGGAAATGGCCAACCATATTTCTTCTTCAAAAATAGATACCATTGTGGGAGAGCAGATGAGGATATAACCAAATCAGGTTGACTTGGGTGCTAGATCTGGCAGGAAGGGAAAGATACCTCTTCAAGCAGTTTGTGACATTGCTCAAAAAAAGGAGACATCCATTTCAGATAGATTGACCAGGACTACTTGTAGAGTGAAGTATTGGATGAGGACATTTTTAGCTGATAATCTGGTTAAGCGGGGGGATGTGTGGGAATTTTATATGAACACATTATCCAGCTTTGAATTATTTAAGCTTCAATATATTTAATTTAATGGTTTACATATTTTAATTTAGCTTAATAATTAAGCTTTAATGTTAATCTGATTATGTTGTCTAGTCAGCATAATAATTGACCAAATGGTTAAATATAATTCTAATGATAATATCCAATGATAATTTTGGTTACAATTTTGTCAGGGATTGTTGGATAATTTATAGATGAGTAGATTGGCTCAAAATGGGCAATTACTCATGGTTAATTGTCAGGTTTGGTAGCCAACATGTGGGCTGATATAAATGGAGATTTAAATATGCTATTTTCTCATGAATATCAGCTGTAATCTTTCCTGAATTTGAACCAATATTTTTTTTGTCATCTAGGCATTTGAGACCATCATAATTACCATGATTTAACCCTAACACATGTCCTCCCATACTTTCAACTATAAAGATTTCCATAAGATTTAAGAATAAAAAAGACCTTAGACTTATATTTTATATTTATTATATTTTGTAGTTTATCTGCTTCTTGTGAAGAGAGTCCTTGTCTAAGTGTCAATGCCAGAATGATGCCTCAGTCACTAAAATTCTTATATATTGCCAGAGTGAGGCTAAAGTCACTTATTATTTACCAGAGTAGGTCCATATTTACCATTTATCTGAAATTGACTAAGCTAATTGTTTTAATACAATTATATTGTTAATATTTAGTCCCAGAGTCAGAAGTTAAGCAAACCTGTGCACCAGTGAAATCCCTACAGTTTTTACAGATGGTTTATAGGGGGCTGAGAGGAGTTGTTGTACTCCCATGAAGGTGGTAAGGAGCTTCACCAATAGAGAGGTAAAATTTTTCTCATTATCACATAGGAGGACCAGATAACATCCATGTCAGGTGAAAAATTATTTGCGTAAAAAGGTGGCCTAGCTTCATCAGTCTGAGCGGAGAGAGCTACAGCTTCAACCCATTTGGTGAAATAATCAATACTAACTAAGATTTAATAATTGACACCTATTTTCTGAGTGAGAGGACCTAACCATATCCAAACTTATGGTGTGGAAAGGTTGTTAAGTCGTCGTTGGTTGATACTGATATTGGGTCTTGAAGCTGGATTGTTTTTACAGGTCAGTCATGCATCCAAAACTTCAGTTATGGTTTTTAAAATGTCCTCCCATTAATATTGCTCTTTCACACACTCATATGTTTTGCATACTCTGCCATGCCCCATGATCATGTGAGACTCAAAATAACAGAAACTCGCTCTGATGGCCGGAGGTAGGGCAACCAATTTACTCCTACCTTCTTATATAACTTCTCATTTTCCACCTTGGTGTTTTATAAGTGTTAAGATAGCATTTTTTTGGACCGGTTCGTCTTAATTAGCCCATGTCTCTGGAGTCATGAGGAGATCATGTAGACTCTCAGCTTCACTATTGTCTAAGTGAAGAATGGCAGCTGTGTTAAACCATCTACATTAATGTGGCGCGTTCCTGCCCAATGCTCAATAGTCATATCATAATATTGGAGCTTCAGAGCCTAGAGAGCCAACTGCCCCATGGGTCCTTCATATTGTGCAACCACTTCAGAGAGGCGTGGTCGGTGGGTAAGCCCATATCTTCTATAGACCCAATAAAGTGGACTTACTTGATGTCTTAATGGGTAGCAACAGGCCTTACTGATCTCCTGATTCTTTTTGGGCACCATATTCCTTCTTGTTAAGATTCCTTAGCATAAGGTTAATAGGTCGCTGATAGGCGAGGTCTATCACGCCTGGCAAAACTATGGCTCTAATGGAATAACTTAATCTATGGTAATGAGGTGCTTTAGACAGTTGTGTGGGATTTGCATTGTAATCTTTGTGTCAAATACCCTTTGTTACCCTAGCCTTATCTGACCACCTCTTTAGAAAATAAAAAGGGATACCCCCCAGTGCGTCCAATGAAGGAGGCAACTTTTTGGTATGCCTGACTGTCGTGGTGTGATGCAGGGATAAAGCTGAGGAGGGACACTCAACATTGCAAACATAATTCTTTTTATTGATCTCATTATTAGAAAGAATCAGAGGAACCTCATAGTTAAACAGAGAGAGAAAGCCCTGCTTTTTTTTAATAACACCTTCTATATTTGAGCATAAATTGGGTTCCAATGATTAAATTGTAGATGTTATTGGTCAAAGCCACTGCTGGAGCTGAAAAGAGAAGCTTTCCAAAACGAATGGGCAGAGAAGAGTAAGCTCCAATGGCGTGGGTGTTGATTGGGCCCACAGTTCCAAACTCTTAAGTGTAATCAAGGTCAGTGGCCAGCTTAATTTTCTTAATGAGCTTAGTTAACACACGTTCACTGGGGACCCAGTGTCAAGGATATCTTTAATCTGCACTCCAATTACTACGACCTCCACTTTAGTTTGAGTACTACCCAAGGAGGGGGAAAAGCGAGGTCCTCTTTTAAATGGAAAGTGGAGGCTAGTCTTTTGGCAGTTTCAGGGTATTTTAATGGATAGTCTGAAGGGTATGAACACACTGGATAGATTGTAGAAATGTGGCAATGAGCTGGTCAGCATCACTGGAAGTGATAATAATCTCAAGAACCCTTAAACTTATTGGAGATAAGTTTGATGATGGATCTTAGCCCAATTCCTATCTCTCAGGCTCAATCAATCAGGTACCTCCATTTCACCTGGGCTCTTAAAGCGTAATGACTAACATCTTCATCACCCCTCTCAAACTCTTCATCAGAGGGGTTATCAATGCATGTCAGGGAGCCCATAGGATGTGGGGCATGTTCAGGACTTCCCTTATGGTATGATATCCTGGGGTTGCTCCTCCACCTTATTAACTTTTGGGGGAGGCGTTGGAATTGTCACAGCTCTAGTTTTGACCTTCAAAGCAGGAGATTTAGGATGCCTCATGGAGAAAGGTTTCAGACCAGAGTTAGATGAATGAGAAGTTGAAGGAGATATGCCGTGGAGGTGGATGCTTTAACTTCAACAGATTTGTGTCGTTCAGTGGCTTGGTGCTTCTGCAAAACTGGCAGTTTAGCCTTTATGACCTGGTCATCTAAACCATTGTTAAAAGGAGTGATTGGGACCTGAGAAAAGGGTTTAGAATGAAGAGCAGGCTTTGAAACCACTTGGGAAAGACGCTCTGAAGAATATGATGGACAAGGCAAAGGTACAACTACCTTCACCAACTAGGTGTTTTAAACTGAAGATGAAGGGGAGCACTGCCACATCACAGCCATTACCATCTGACTATCTTTATGAGAAAAGAAAGTTTTTTAAATGGCAACTCCGCAGAAGAAGGTTTCCAGAGGGAAAAAGCCATATTAAAGGCTAAATTGGTTGGCGTAAATGCTTGGCTCAAAAACCTTGTGCAGGGTCAGGCTCATAGATATCTGCAACCGCTAATAAAGCCTGCTTGATATCCCGTACAGTTTTGAAGGTGCGCTTTAAAGAAGAGAGATGCATTGCCAAGGAGGGACGAGATGCTAAGCCAGCTAAGTTAGACACAATTCCATCATTGAGAGAGAGCATTTGGGAAAGCAACAAAGGTTGAGCTTTATTATAGAAACAATTAACAAAAAAGGTGATTGATTCTCCACTTGCAAAATAGGCACATAAAGGCCTGTTTTTGTTGCTGCAAACTTTGAGTATAATCAAATTCATATAGCAGCGCTTGATTAACCTTTGCCCCAGTACTGAGGCTGACCATAATGGGGACCATTTTTTTGAGCTATTCAATTTAAGCAAGGAAAAATGTATAGGATTTTTTGTCGTTCAGTTGATCCTTCCATCGCAGATTCATAAACATAATGGAAGGAGGCAATAATGCCCTCACCTGCTATGAACTTGTCTGAAGAAGGGGTTTTCTTATAGCAGAGCATTATTTTGAGTGCTTCTCAAGCCATTTAAGGTGAGACAAAGCACTGGCTAGCTGGAGTTCAATAGAGGCTAGGTTAGAGGTTCTCCATCGTTTTTGTGGTGTACAGGAGCCCCTGTTTTGAGAGCCACTTGTTGGATTTTGGCTTGAAAGAAGGCTCGCTGGTGCTTGATCTTGAATCAAACAATATATAATCAGGGCATTTTTACCACAGATATGAAAATAATAGAAAATTTAAAAAATACTAAAAAGTTTAAATATATATTTTTATTAGGCGCCATGCAGAGGTAAAAAGAGAGAATCCACTTAATAAATTGATAAAGGTATTTAAAACGTCAAGGCTTGATGTTCATATGGCTTGGATTTTCAAATTTATTAATATGGGATTATAGCTGTCAAAGTTCAGAAAACTTGCTTCACTATGGAACTAATGATATGGAGTTAATTATTGGCATTCACTATGGCTGAACTAATGATATGGAGTTAATTATTGGCATTATGTACCTGTGGAGTAACGATTTTATAAATTCCATCCAATCCCCTTTAGCGATTTTTATTTCACCCTGGGAGACCCCCATCAATACTATAAAAGGGGGTGGTCCCTGCTTTAGATTCTGGCTGTGAATTAGTCATGCCTGGGTGAGAAACCTTCGATGGACTCCCCAGGTTTACCCATGGAGTCAGTGAATGTTCAATTTCCCAACTTAGCACTATTTGCCCAGTTAGTCATCATAATAATGTTGCCCCGTTTTGCAAGGTTTTACCAAGAATTGGCCAGCGTCTTTTGGCCAATAAAAATCATCATTTAATTTAAATTGATCTCACCATTATTAGGGACTTGTAAATGTCTGAAATTCCCCTTTTTGGCCGTTTTTGCCCCAAAACAATCTTATAATGAAGCCTGGAAAGCAAATGTATGACAGCCCTCTCTGGAAGGGAATGTGTGAGCCTTGTGGCCAAAAGTGCAAAAAAAGCTGCAGATAGGGGACATGCTATCCACTGTGAAATGGAATGGGTGGGATTCCTGCCTATCAATGTTTAAATATGGATGGGGGACTTAGGTAAAGTCTTCCATGATGACCGCTGATGGGTGATTAATGCAATTGCTTTGCCCATGCACAAATCTGGCATAAGTGTCAAGAGTAGCATTTTGAAAGAGTGCAGTTCACCATAGCACTTAAGCCCAATCATGATGTGGTGCTCCAACACTGTGCACTTTATTGTTTTGGGGAGGAAGTCAAATGTAACAAATATTTGGTTTGATTTGGTCAACAAATGTGCTTTGTCTTAATACCCATTGTCCATCTGGGAGGCCTACCACCACACGCACCTGTTCAACTTCATCTGCTGCTTGTTTAGTCTCAAGCCCAAGATCCACCAACCACAAGTCATAGAGTGCAGTGTAACATATACTGTGACTGGGACTGTTTGTGCACATTTCCACAGAAGTTTTCCCAAAACGCTTTTAAGTTTATATCCAAAGACTCAGAACCCCATGCTCCACTAATGACAGGGGCAGAGAATAAAGAGCTTTGATGAAATGATTGAATCTTGATTGCCAAGCTAAAATCTCTAGGGAAATACTCATCGCCATTTTCTTATTTTTATTGAGGCCACCATGATCTCAAGGCGTTTCCAAACTTTGGATGGTGAACATACTGACCCTGTGCCCTTTACTACGCTAGCCCAACATTTACCTGATGTCAGGTGCACACTCATCTCCTCATTATTAATTATCAAGCTTACTAGTCTTGAATCAAATTGGTTGCAAATAGTGATTGCAAAATGAGAAAAAAAGTCTATAATATCCTTATAGGCGGGGAAAAGCCTAGATTTTGGGGTCTGGGGCCGCTGTCTTTATGATTATAATAAATTAGAAGGGATAACAAAATATCCAACATTTCTTTTTAAAATTATCCTTGATTTCATAAGCCCTTATAAACAAGGACCCAAATAAGAAATTCATATGTGTGATTATTTAAAATTATATTTACAGCTGATATTATCAGTTAGTCTAACTGCAATGGCAGCACTGTAAGCTCCTTTGGATGTAGATAACGTAGGACAATAATTCCATATTATCTACGATAGTTAACATTGAGTGAAAGGCCAAATTTTTCACTAATTTAGTAGACACAATACTTATTGGTGTCACACTAACTATAATAGCTCTTACATTAAGCTTGAAAAAACTGTATTATCAATAAAAGTACATTCTGAATAATAAGCATTATCTTCATTGATTAAACTAGTGTCAAAAATGTCAGCTTGTTTTAATTAAAATTATAAGTCATTCCATACAGATAAATTAGTTTTTTAATTCCTTAATAGGGCTGGCCACATGGACTGTTCAGAATGAGTTTAATGTCAGAGGTAATTGGAAGCTCTTAGTATTCCAGTTGCTAGACATACGGCTACATTTCAAACTTACTTGCTATATTAAAGTTTCTTATTATCAGCAATAAAATAGTTTCCTCTGTCACTTCTTTAGTGTTAATTGAAGGAAAATCCAGCAGTGAAATGTCCTTATTCTTTGTCTTTAATCACTTTTTTAGTTGAAAGAATGACTTTTTAATAGGTCTTAAGAGTATATAGAGTTGATGGGAGTAGAACATCCATTATTTATTCCGCCTCTTTTTACCATATCATAGTGTCATGGAACTAGCTGATAAAATTAAGACTGACCTGCCGTCAGGGTGCTTGAGCACCTTGAAGACAAAACTAGAATGCCATGGGCATTGTCATCTGAGCAACTTGATAATAAAGTAGGAAAAAGCATACAGAGAACAAAGGCTGGTGAAAGCTGTAACCATCAAACCCAACAACGAATCAAAAAATGGCCCCTGAGGGGAAGAAGATCCAGGTACAGGGGGTTCTTTAGGCACAATGGAAGGGCCAGGATTCACCACAGGACTGCTAGTTATTGATTGGGTGGTGAGGTCGCAAAACCTCACCTAACGGGGAGACAGGATCTCTAATATAATAGGCACATCCTGGCACCAGAGAGTGCTGGTGGTTGGGAATATCAATAAGTCATGCATTTGATGCCCCATTCAATGAAGGTGGGGAGAAACGTGGTGAGAATGCCACTAAGGCACAACTATAATGCAATATGAGAGGCATTATTTGGGTTGCTGAGGTGGCAAACGCTGGGAAAATTTAGTAAGAGTAATTTTTTGAATGGGAATGTATTGTTTATTAGGAAAAAAAAGGAAAGATTTGACTGAAAATTGTACCAATGAGGTACATATGTCTTAAATATCAGAAAGCTTGGGGAAAGATGGAGAGCTTCATCTAAATAAAAAAATCCCAATTTCTACTGAATTTGGCATAACTTGATAAAATGCTGTAACCAATATCAAAATGGCCTTCTGCTGGCATCTCAACTTTGATTTGAGTTTATTTGCCCAATTACTCCCCTGTCACAATTTAGCTTTGCTGACTGGTGATGTTTTGCTTTGAAGGCGGCAGGTAGCACCCATGGCCTATACCCACATTGGGATGGTCCCACTTTTCTACAAAGGGGTCTGAACCTCTGGAAGCACTCAAACTAGACCCTTTGACTCACTGACCTTTCTCACATTCTTGATGGGAGTTGGCGTTGTCATTGTAAGGGGAGTACAACCTTCCTTACTGTTTATTGAAACTTGATTCTATCGGTTAAGGGAAAGTCCTTTAATTTTCTAGTCACCAACTTTTTTCCACTATGACCTCTGCACAGATTTCCCCTGATTTACTAAACAATATTCCTCGTTGTTAAGTAGGAATGGACAGAGGAACCCCTTGAAGGGTAGAGTGTCACCTACCACTTGTCCACCAAATGGGCGAGATGCCTTGGGTGACTAAGGGGATGGCTGCCTTCTCCAGGCCCCTTTTCATGAAAAAGGGAACACCTCAAGGTTGAGGCACAGTGAGTGTTCCCCAGATTTAAACATAGTCAGTATCCTGATATACCACACATAAGTGGGTTTAAAATTAAAGCTAGACAATGGCTGGCATAATGTCCTAAGTGGTGGCATATGAGACACAATATATGACTGATTCAGCTAATTATAGCGAGGCTGGTTAAATGAGTCATTTTTATCAATAGTGGTGCCCAACCCAAAAAGGGGGAGCTGCCACGCATCTTTATTGCAAATGAGCCAAATAAAGGGCTTTTATATTTTTTTAGTACTAGATGGTCCCAACCTGAGGGGGATTCATCGATGTTTATTGAATTATGTCTGGGCTCCTAAGAGCCTGAGGCGAGGGAAGGGGAGTGAGGAGGCATTGAGAAGGGGAGGGGGGTTTGCGCGCCAGAGCCGTGCTGCAGTGACAACTGAGTGGGGGAGGGTTGGCGACATAGTGCAGACCTTCAGGGCTATCTCAAAGTGTACCTGAAAGTGGGTGATCATGTGTGGAAGGGTCCACACCTGCTGGTCAAAGGCAGCATGAAGGAAGGAGTTATGGATGGTCCAGATGGCTGTGGCATAGGCGAGAACACGGAGGGGTTGGTGGCAACCAGGCAATGTCTGCTCAAACATGAGGTCTTGCACAGGGTGTCCAGACCAGGGCTGAGCATGGAGGAGCGCGCGGGCCTTTGGTCAAAATGCGGCGACACCTGGACAGGTGAAAAAATGATGGAGGTGGGAGTCAATAGGCTCCACACAGCGGGGACAGCTTTGGTGCTGGAAGGTAGGGCCAGTCCGGTCCCCTGTCCTTTATGAACAGTGGAGCACCCTCCATAAGGTGTTGGACACCTTTTCTGACAGGATGGGGTGATAGACGTCCTTCCACAATTCCTTAAGGTCAAATCTCACGGAGGGAGGGAGGAGCTCAAGGAGTCTTGGGCGGATGAGAGGACGATATTGGGGGTTGAGGCGAGTTGTGACAACTTGTCCATTGTGCACAATTGCATGGCGACGGGGGCTGAGGCCAGGGCCTTCCCTTCTGTATGGGAAGGCATGGTGGATCCGCGCGCCTACTCGTTTCAGGGCAAGGAGAGCCTGGTTCCAGTAGGGGGATGAGGATGGTTTTAGGCGATGGCCTGGGTGGTTTGTGAGCCACTCCCCTAATGAGGTCATAGATGCTCTAGGAAGACCCAGAGCTGCTGACACTGACTGGCGGAGGGCGGGCGCCCATTGGGGCATGGGGGTCGCGTCCCAGCAGACAATCGGCCATAGGAACTTCAGGAAGATTGTGGTGGCGTGGGATCGCGTGTCCAGAAGCCCTAGGCCCCCTTCATTGCAGGGTCAGGCAATGGTTGAGAGGGCCATTGGTGGATGGTTTGAGCCCCAGATCCAACAGCGGAGGAGTACATTGAGCCGCGTATAAAAGGCATCTGTGAATGGGCAGACGTGCGCTAGGAACCAGACTTTGGAGAGGAGGAACACATTGGCCATCAGAGCTCGACCCTGGGGGTGATATGCCGCCGGTTCCAGCTGGCAATCCTGGAGTTAACTGCTGCGAGGAGCAAGTCCTCATTGTCTTTTAGCGCAACTCCTTGTTGGTTGGTGAGAACGCACAGGTGACGGAAGGTACCGCGCTCAGGTTTAATACCAAATGGTGGGGGGAAGGTGGGGGAGCCGACCTGTACAACTGTTGTCTTGGAGGTGTTGATCATGGCGTTGGACGCCTTGGCGTACCTCTCAATGGTCACAGCAGCGAGGGCAACATCCCCAGGGCAGCCAAATGCAATGGCAGTGTCATCTGCAAATGCCATGGTGCGTGTGGGGGCTTTACCTGGGACCAGAATCCCTGTTAGCTTGTCCTGTAAGGAGGCCAAGAGGGGGTCAAGGGTGATGTTAAAAAGGATAGGGCTCAGGGGTCCCCTTGCCGGAGACCTTGTCCAACTGGTACTGCCACTGTAAAACCCATTGGCGCCAGGACTCTGGTGTGGAGCTGGTCATAGAGCGCTGATATCCAGCTCCTAGCTGCGGGTGGGAGATGGAAGCGGTCCAGGGAAGCATCAATATACTTCCAGGCTACCCGATCATATGCTTTCTCCATATCCAGGAGAGCCACAAAGCCATAAAGAACTCAATATTAACAAATGGTAAATTATATTTACAAATGGCCACCACTTTTGAGGCTCCTAACAAATATAACTGGAGCTGAGCAAAGCAGATAGTAGGCCCATATTTTCAAAGCCAGAAATAACTCATCCTACCCTCAACTATATCTCCTTATGCCACATGCAGCCGTTGCCCCAACTCCTATGCTATCCTTCATGGTCTACCAGCTAAAACATGCGCCAGACAAAAGTTTCCCCAAAGCTTCTTCGCCATCTGATATGGTTTACTAGGCTGATAATTAAGGGGCTATAATAGGATTTTTTATTCTAATAAGCCCTTTATTTTGGACAATCTCTTTCTGCTAAGCATCACATTTCGAAAATCAATTCAGCCTGAAATTTAACTCCACTAAAGAGATTTACGAAAACTATTAGCAAATATGGCGGGAAACCCCGCAAAAGAACCCAAAGGCTATGTCAAACGAGCCAGCACCACCCCAAACGAAGCAACCCTCGGTTACCCACCTCAGGGTCAACCAGAATCACCCACTCTCAAGCAGCAGCCATGAAAGCAGGCACTACCCCCAACCTGGAGCTACTTCAACTAGCGCCAGTTCACCTGATCGCACTTCTGCAACCTGCACGCCTAACAGCTCTGTGTGCGCTGCCTCCCACCAACCCGCTGGGCCCCCTCCAACCAAGGAGGCCATCACCCACGCTGTTTTAATGGCGTCCGCTCAGTTGAATGCAACTCAGCCCATCCAGGCATTCACCTCCCCCATTGTGTCAGCTAATTCAGCCCCATCTATTATTGCTGACGCCGTGTTTCTGGCTCCCTCCATGAAAAGCGATACCCAGCTACCTGGCCCCAAACCCTCGGATGTAATGTTGGATTAGCCGCACATTCTGGTTCACTAAGCACCAAATTGGGACAATCTACTCTTCCCAATGAGGTTCAAATGGTTCGGATTTTGGAACTTCACACCAGTTCCAATCTCAACCGTCCCATTTAAACCCCGTAATTGGCACTTCTCAAGTCGGCACTTTATCTCCATATGCTGAAAATGACCAATTCACCAATCAGCCAGTGAGTTTTGCCCACGAAATCACAGCAAATACTTGGGCTGAATTTACCCAAATAGATTGGGATGGTGATGAAACATCACCCTCCTCCCAATTGGCTGGAGTTAATTCCAATCTGGATGGGCCTCCCCAATTTAGCGAGGCCCAACAATCACCTGGCCCCCAAACCCTTGGATGTAAGGTTGGATTAGCCGCACATTCTGGTTCACTAAGCACCAAATTGAGACAATCTACTCTTCCCGATGGGGATTTAAATGGTTCAGATTTTGGAACTTCACACCAGTTCCAAACTCACCCGTCCCATTTAAACCCCATAATTGGCACTTCTCAAGTCAGCACTTTATCTCCATAGGCTGAAAACGATCAATTCACCAATTAGCCAGTTAGTTTTGCCCATGAAATCACAGCAAATACTCAGGCTGAATTTACCCAAATAGATTGGGATGGTGATGAAATATCTCCCTCCTCCCAATTGGCTGGAGTTAATTCCAATCTGGATGGGCCTCCCCAATTTAGCGAGGCCCAACAAACCGCCCCTCAATTTAATATGACGCCAGCAACTGCTATAACATTCCAGCAATAAGGGAACTCCGCAAACTTGTCCAAACCACCAGCTCACACTCAACCCGCAATTGCAGCCCAAAGCAAACACAAACGTACCAAAGGAGCGACTGGGGCGTGGCAAAACCTCTGGCACTAACGCTACCCAAAGCTGATCCCCGTGAAGTGGCGTTTATTGCTGATGTTAAGAAGAAATGGGCCGAAACTAGAGCGCAAAAAGCTCTACCTCGCTCAACCCTCTCCCATGCAATTCGCCTTTATTATGGGCATAACCCTGTTGAATTCTATACAGAGGATTACTTCTCATACTTTGCAGCAATTTCGGAGACATTCCCATTTAACACCACCATCCATGAATCAGTGGAGGGCCACTACATCGATGTGGGCTTCACTGAAGCTGCCCTTGTTGACCATGCTGCCACCCTCCAGGTCATTATTCCACGTGGATCTCTTCGCATCTCCCGCACACGCTCTCACCTGGAGAAAATTTCATGGGTTACTTTTTCCAACCTACCAACGACTGTTGTTCCTAAGTCTCTTAAACTGGCACTCCATCGTGGTTTAATGGAGTTTGGGTCTGTTCTTTCAGTGGACTTTAGCGTCCCCTCTTACTATGCTCCCACTCAAAGAGCTCGCACTGCTAGGGCATCTTTCATCCCCTCCCCCACTGTATCCCGCAACATTGAGGTTATTCCTCGTGTGGCGGTAGTTGGGGCATACCCTGAGATCTTTTTTGTCGACCCTGATCAGGCGCGCCCCCGGTGTTCATGGTGTAACGCCCTTGGACACTTGTATAGTGGCTGCACAGCTCGAAAACAAGTCCTCTTAGCCACCACCCAGGGGCCTAAACCAGGCCAAAAACGATCCCGCGTGGCTGCAGCAGCAATTCCACAACCCACACAATGGGTTCCCGTTTAAGACCTGTCCCCTGAGGCCTTACGCCTAGCAGTTGAAACAGCTAACCCCACTATTGGTATGGGATACCTTTGCGCTCATGACCCCCTTCCAGTGGGCACCCCCTCCAATCTCCCAGAGTCAACTCCCTCTCTCACCAAGCGCAAGGCATATCTCACAGGGTGCCCCTCGTCAGCCACCCCCACTCAGGGCTCTGCGGCACCCCCACCAACCTCCACCAGCGATTTATCGCATCAACCCTCAGCTCTCAATGGAGCTATGCCCACCAGCATGGACTGGCAACCCGCGGCCTGCGGTAGAAGTGTCGCCTCAAAGAGTCCTACCCCAACCCCACAGTCCATTTCGCGCGGATCCTTTGCAGTTGGAGGAAGTGAATATGGACTCAGACTCATCAAATGGGGACACCGCGGAGGTCACCATTGAGCACCCTCAGGTCCTTCCCCTGCAACGGAGCGGGGGCAGCATCCTAGGCTGGCTTACTGGGTCCTCCGCCCCCCCCACCCTCTCCTTCCCCTCAGAACCCTCGACGCTCCTCACGGATTGCAGCTAATAGTCAAGCTAAAGGACTCAAAACTAGCCGCCTCACAGCAGCAGGTTTAAGCGCTGGCAACCCCCAGGACATGGAGGGGAACAGCTATGAGTCCCCATAGCAGCACCCTGGCCCTGCAATCCATCAACGCAAATGGGTTGCGGGACTTTAAGCGGAGAGCCCGCCTCCTCCGAAACTTCAGGTCAGCACAAATTGACATCGCTGCTGTCCAGGAGCCCCATATCCTCCCCCACGAACAATCTGCATGGAATGAACAGTTTGGAGGAAACTCCTTCTGGACAAACCATGCCGCCCTTATTTTTTGAATCCCCAGGTTAAAACCCATTCTTTTTCACAATATCTAGGTGGCCGCCTCATACTGGCCAAACTCACCACTCCTGACTTCTCCTTCTTCGCTGCAAGCATCTACCTGCCTAATGCAGGTCAGGAGCAAAATCGGCTCTTGAAAGAGCTCGTCCAACTCAATCTCCCACGGAATACAGTCCTCTTAGGAGATTTCAACACAACCATAAGTCGCGTCCGTGACTCTTACCCCCTGCAGCAAAGGAACGCCCTGGATCAAGTTGCCTCCAGGATTTCCTTCGCCTGAGTGGCTTTATAGATGCGCTTCCACCCTCCGCGTCTGGCCTAGGTTGCATGACTAGGATCCAGTATGATGGAGGAGCTTTCCAGTCAGCGTCACGCATAAATATGGCACTTATTGGCACCCTGCTAATTGGCCGCGTCTCCTCTCCCATCACTCGTGACAACCATCTGAGCGATCACAGGTTACTCACCGTTGTCCTCACCACCACACTTAGACCGTCGCGTAGGTTCTGGCCTAGGATTGCCCCAGCTCTTCTCAACAACCCCTTCACTAAGGAGAAGCTGTCTATGACCATCTGGGAGACTCTCACCTCCCCCCACCCCACCTGCTTGACCACAAGGCTAGATGGGCGGTGACCAAGGAGGGAATCACCCGCGTTGCTTACAACTGTGCCAAAGCCCAGATGACTGCAGCTCGCGCCAGAGTCAAAAGGGCGGAAGCCAGAATCAGACATCTAGAGCGAAACTGCCAGCCTTCGCCCTCTCCCAGATGGTTGGAAGACTGGGAAGCGGCGCAGAAAGCACTCCGCTTGGAGCTCACACTGCAGTAAGAACGGGCAGCAAACTATACACATCTCGTTACTATGCTCAATGGGAACGCCCCACCCGCTTCTTCTTTCAGAAACAGAAAGCCCGGTCAACAGCGCAGGATATTACTGCACTAAAGATTGGCACTACAACCACTTTAGATAAGGAGAAAATCACGCAGGAACTACACCGCTTCTACTCCAGCCTCTTCCATGCCACCCAGGTGGACCCATCGGACATCCAAGACTTCCTGTGGCGGGCTCCAGAGCCTCCCTTTGACCCACGGGCTGAAGAGGCTCTACTGGCGCCTATTTCCATCCAGGAAGTGATGGAAACCCTTCTGAAATCCCCACGGCTTAAAGCCCCAGGCCCAGATGGAATACCCTTTGAGGTGTACCTTCTGGAACCTGCAGTGATAGCCAGAACCCTCCGCGACCTCTTCGCTGCACTCTTGGTGAATGGCGAGGTCCTCCCCGACTCCAGAGGCTCAATCACGACCCTCATTCATAAGAAGTCAGACCGTGAGAACCTGGCGAACTGGCGCCCCATAGCGTTGATCAACACAGACCACAAGCTCTTCACGAAGCTTCTGGCCAACCGCATCACCAAATGGGTGTCACCTCGCCTCTCCCCATCCCAGTACGGTTTTATTCCGGGGAGGTCGTTATGGGACAACTATAATGACCTTCACGTGACTTTGACTGCTAACTCTCGTAAGGTGAATGGCTTTGTGGCTCTCCTGGATATGGAGAAAGCATATGATCGGGTAGCCTGGAAGTATATTGATGCTTCCCTGGCCCGCTTCCATCTCCCACCCGCAGCTAGGAGCTGGATATCAGCGCTCTATGACCAGCTCCACACCAGAGTCCTGGCGCCAATGGGTTTTACAGTGGCAGTACCAGTTGGACAAGGTCTCCGGCAAGGGGACCCCCTGAGCCCTATCCTTTTTAACATCACCCTTGACCCCCTCTTGGCCTCCTTACAGGACAAGCTAACAGGGATTCTGGTCCCAGGTAAAGCCCCCACACGCACCATGGCATTTGCAGATGACACTGCCATTGCATTTGGCTGCCCTGGGGATGTTGCCCTCGCTGCTGTGACCATTGAGAGGTACGCCAAGGCGTCCAACGCCATGATCAACACCTCCAAGACAACAGTTGTACAGGTCGGCTCCCCCACCTTCCCCCCACCATTTGGTATTAAACCTGAGCGCGGTACCTTCCGTCACCTGTGCGTTCTCACCAACCAACAAGGAGTTGCGCTAAAAGACAATGAGGACTTGCTCCTCGCAGCAGTTAACTCCAGGATTGCCAGCTGGAACCGGCGGCATATCACCCCCCAGGGTCGAGCTCTGATGGCCAATGTGTTCCTCCTCTCCAAAGTCTGGTTCCTAGCGCACGTCTGCCCATTCACAGATGCCTTTTATACGCGGCTCAATGTACTCCTCCGCTGTTGGATCTGGGGCTCAAACCATCCACCAATGGCCCTCTCAACCATTGCCTGACCCTGCAATGAAGGGGGCCTAGGGCTTCTGGACACGCGATCCCACGCCACCACAATCTTCCTGAAGTTCCTATGGCCGATTGTCTGCTGGGACGCGACCCCCATGCCCCAATGGGCGCCCGCCCTCCGCCAGTCAGTGTCAGCAGCTCTGGGTCTTCCTAGAGCATCTATGACCTCATTAGGGGAGTGGCTCACAAACCACCCAGGCCATCGCCTAAAACCATCCTCATCCCCCTACTGGAACCAGGCTCTCCTTGCCCTGAAACGAGTAGGCGCGCGGATCCACCATGCCTTCCCATACAGAAGGGAAGGCCCTGGCCTCAGCCCCCGTCGCCATGCAATTGTGCACAATGGACAAGTTGTCACAACTCGCCTCAACCCCCAATATCGTCCTCTCATCCGCCCAAGACTCCTTGAGCTCCTCCCTCCCTCCGTGAGATTTGACCTTAAGGAATTGTGGAAGGACGTCTATCACCCCATCCTGTCAGAAAAGGTGTCCAACACCTTATGGAGGGTGCTCCACTGTTCATAAAGGACAGGGGACCGGACTGGCCCTACCTTCCAGCACCAAAGCTGTCCCCGCTGTGTGGAGCCTATTGACTCCCACCTCCATCATTTTTTCACCTGTCCAGGTGTCGCCGCATTTTGACCAAAGGCCCGCGCGCTCCTCCATGCTCAGCCCTGGTCTGGACACCCTGTGCAAGACCTCATGTTTGAGCAGACATTGCCTGGTTGCCACCAACCCCTCCGTGTTCTCGCCTATGCCACAGCCATCTGGACCATCCATAACTCCTTCCTTCATGCTGCCTTTGACCAGCAGGTGTGGACCCTTCCACACATGATCACCCACTTTCAGGTACACTTTGAGATAGCCCTGAAGGTCTGCACTATGTCGCCAACCCTCCCCCGCTCAGTTGTCACTGCAGCACGGCTCTGGCGCGCAAACCCCCTCCCCTTCTCAATGCCTCCTCCCTCCCCTTCCCTCGCCTCAGGCTCTTAGGAGCCCAGACATAATTCAATAAACATCGATGAATCCCCCCTCAGGTTGGGACCATCTAGTACTAAAAAAATTATTGAGTTCTTTATTCAACACTTGTAACAAAACTGGTATAGTTCCTTGTATGACTCACATGTGAGGCAAGGCGTAATCTGAGAGTCAAAATTTATCTAACACATTTTACATC
Organism: Massospora cicadina; assembly: GCA_022478985.1. Lineage (NCBI taxonomy): Eukaryota > Fungi > Entomophthoromycota > Entomophthoromycetes > Entomophthorales > Entomophthoraceae > Massospora > Massospora cicadina. The sequence continues at coordinate 140,718 of JAKSZP010006615.1, read as the reverse complement.
ATACAAAACATGAGCTTCATAATATAACATTATATAATGCTGCCAAAGACTCAATTTTGCACAAATAGAAAATAAGAACAACGTTTATTTTCATTACCATCAGATCAGCACATCCAAACTCATGTATGATGAGTTCTTTGGCGTTGTGGTAAGTCATATCAGTATATTATATTAATTGCATTACAGATTTATGGCTTCTAGAATCCAAAGAGTTCATTATGGTAGCCAACTTAGCAGTCTCAGGAGCACCCTCAATGCTGATTTTAAACAAATCTAAAAAATGTGTAGTTCCCAGTGTTTACAACCTTAGTTAGTTTAATTGGATAAAAAGAATGTTGACATCCAATTCAGCATGTTCAGGAAGGTATGATGTCAGATTCTGGTGGTTGACTCGAAAATAAACCTTAGATAACCATCAGATTAGGCCAATTATCCTTTCAATGCTTGAGCTTATACCTTAACTCTCGCCTTAAAGCCTATTGCAATTACTCAGTTTGGGCTGAATACGCTTGCACATTATGGCTGATTATCTATGCATCAAATCTCAGCAATTAGTCCTAATTATCAGGAACACAATCAACTTTCTAGCATACAAAATAGTTTGTGACTGACCTGAAGGTAACGTTTATAAGTCCCATGTATCATCAAATGAACGAAAAAACATAATCAATTTCCTGCACTGGGGCGAAATTTGTATGTTGATCCGCATATATGGCATGATAGCTTTGCACATGGACCACCCAATTAGGAGTACCTAGTGCTATTAAGAGAGGCCTGCCAACATCCCAATCAGGGGTACGTCATCTACTTTAATCAATGAAAGGATTTCACAGAAGGTGTATTTCGTCAGCAATATGACGAAACTCAAATCAAAAATATTTTAGGACAATTTTGCATGTTTTTATTGCAATTTTTGTCCATGAAATCCTCTCAATTTTGAGATTATTTTGACACCAATAATCCTAAAAATAGGTCTCAGTCATATCAGTTCAAGGGACGAACTGAGGTGGTAAAACATCTGTTAAAAAGCGTGCTCAAATGTGGCCAGGAGATGCCCTAGAGGAATAAGTACTAGCATCCGGCCTAATGACTGATTTTCAAATAAATATCCTATAATAAGCAAAAATCTATGTTTTATTCTTTTCCTGGTTTCTTCAGAGTCTTTCATTTGAAAAAGTGTCAACAAGCTGTGCTTTCAGCCTGTATTGAAACCTTCCTTAGAAGAATTTCCCAATTATTTTGGAAAAATTACGCCCAAAATCAACCAGAAGAGTTGGGGCTATTTTAATCTGCCTAGTGAGTGTCTGAACAGTTTGAATACCATATGCCACTGACTATATTGAGGATCAATCTACAGAACTTTGTCCCAATTAAGAATGCAGGATAATAATTATCAAGTGGTCGATCCTCAGAACTTCACAACTGGTGCTCACTAAAAACTGATACACTCTCCAAAATGAATTCTTATAAATAATTCCTGGATATTTCAGCCAAACGAGAAAGTGACAATGAGATGGAATTTAGTGCCAAGGATATTTTGGATTATTTTAAAACTAGCCGCCAAGGCTCTGAAGCAGGTACCTTCTAGTCCCAGGATCTTATCACAGTGGGGGTAGCTCACGCAGATACAACCATCCTGATTGATCTTACATCTGCAAGCATAAAAGCTATGCTGGAAACTCTATATCATGGCTTTAGAATTGGTACTTCACAAAACGATCCATCCTTCAGCCTGTTCTAATATTTTAAGGATCAGGCACTTAAGTTGGAGAAATATATGAAATACTGCGATGCAAACATAGCATCTCTTACCAAACGTCTCACAGACAGTCAAGCAACTAACGAATTCCAAGTTAACTTTGTTCAACCCTCAAACAAGCATACTCAGCGAATCGTTACTAGACAAAATCCATAAATCATGGAAATCTACTGTGTGCAAAGGGGAGGAACAATCTTCCTGAAATGCCCTACTGGACAAACTAAATTACAGTCTTGCTGAAGCCTGAAAGGCAATTATGGATAATATGGGACTTGCCAATGAAGCTCACGGAAGATCAAACCCTTGAGGAGCTTCTGAATGAAGGAGTCCTGAAGATAGCTGCAGAAGTTCTTTCTTACCATGGGCTATCACACAAATGAGTATAAAGCATGAATAACCACTGGTAAAAACTGGAAACTTTATGATTACCCATTGTCTCAATCAGAACGACTTACCATACATGCCACCTCAGGCAAAAGAAATCACCTAGAGTTAAATGTAAAAGTTGATGACTTTGAGGAGTATGTTCAGACTGAGATGGATACTATAAACAAATCATTAATGACTTTGCAGCAAAACCAGCTGTCCCAAATAGGGTGAATTGGATGCCTAGATCAAAGAGGAATTTTTTATAACTTTGAACTGTGGTGTCAAGATTGCAGGCCAGAAATACTGAAATTACTCAGGAGAATTGGGAACTTAGAATGCATTTGCAACTGCAAATTCCAGAGGAGACAGTACGGCCAGATATTAAAAGTATAACGACAAATCAAGCTTTATTCAAAGAGAAGTACAACAACCTTAAAAAAGAATTTGAATCCCTCAAAAAGCAAAGCTGCTAGTGCTTACTAAACTTCGACAAAAGAAAAATAGGAAAAAGCTCCAAATATTCGCCCAAAAAACAGCCTGGGAGATTAAATAATTGCTGAAATTAAGCGTTAGAATCCAGTAGTTTGGAGAAATATCATGAAACTGAATCATTGGAAGTTGACACTGATGCAGAAACTGATATTTCAAACATCTGTTTATGCCTAGAGTCCTAGCATCAATCACAACTCCAGATACTCCCCAACAGGAAAGAGGGCCAGTTATGAGTGATGATACACCAAGACGCTCAGGAAGAATTACAGCCCCTATGACCGAAACAGGGTGAGATAACTTCAAATCATTGATTTTACCAAAGTTTGATAAGGATGGGAACGTTCACTCTATCAATAAGGTTATTTTAAAAAGCAATGAGGGGAGCATCAGACCATGTAAAAGGATCAGCACTTATTAACTCACTTGACGCCCATAGCTGTGACCTTGTTATGCCCTATTTGGGTGACAATTAGTCCTATATGGATGCCAAAATTTCAGTGACAAAACAGTTTGGAGGGCATGAGAAATTAGAAACCCAAAAAGAGAGCTTCTTAATATTGAATTCAAGCAAGATGAGACTATCAAGGACTTTGCAGATAGAGTTTCCCATAAGGCACAAGTTCTGCATGTGTGCAATGAAATAGATAAGTTTGACGCCAAGATTGCAATGGAGTTTGGGTTGGGACCATCTAGTACTAAAAAAAAATTGCAATGGAGCATGAAAAAGTTGCCCTTCCATGAACTGCACAATGCTATGTTACCTGCATTTTATGGAAGCCTGGAAATCCAAGAGCTTACCAATTAGTTGAGAAGCTGTTCCCATAATTTCGATACCCCTAATCTGGTTAAAGATCAGCAAAAATCCCAATTTTTGTGCACAAAAAGCAACACTATGTCCGATAAGGAAAAGTTTCTGCTCTACAAACCAAAGATTCAAGCAAAGGCAGCAAAAAGGGCTGATTACATTCCACTACTGTGGTCAAAAATGGCAATTTGCTAGCAAATGTTATAGATGGTCCAACAAATAGCCTGGGGTCAAATTTGCTCTAGAAATCTACAGCAACAGTGAGGTGGGAAAAGAGCAGGTGAAGTAGAGGCGGAATGCTCTAACTTCACCAAGGTTTAAACCATTCCACCTGACCCTAGTGAGCTCTTTAGGGCTGAAGATGTTGCTGAAGATAACCTCCACCATATAGTGGCTAATGATGTCATAATGGTCACTACTTGGGCCACAGCAAAAGCAACTAAACCGTTGAAATTACAAAGAATCTAAAGCAAGAGTATCAAAACCACACGCAAAGCAGATTAAAGATCAAGGTTTAGACCTCTAACCCAGATGTTCAACTGACCTACCTAAGCTTAAAAACGTTCAAGTAGCTATTCCCATGAAGACCTTAGCAGATAACTTCTCATATGTTTGCTCAAGCCTGAAATCAAACCTGGAATCGGGAAGTAATCACAGCATTCATACAATAAATACCTCTGAAAACTACTCGAATGTACTTATGTGGACATAGTGGTAAACAAGGTGCAAGTTTAGGCCATTGTTAATAGTGGTGCTCCTATTAATATTTTCAACCTAAGTTGGTTAAAAAGTAGATAATTGCGCCTAATGTTGCCCACTGTCAGGAATATGGAACAGCTGGAGCACATACAGTACCCTACCTCTCATATTCAGATACATTGTAGTAAAAGCACCTGCCATAGTGTTACCAGATAAAAACTATAATATCCTAATTGGGACTGATTTCAGAGAAGATATGGATTACTAATAATCATATGGATGATACTCTCACCATTCTTGGCCAGTGTATTCCATTTTACTATAACTGAGATAAGGCAGTTGAGAAAAAAAACCCAGCCTATATTATAGATCTGGCCTACAAAGATGGAGTCCTGATTGAGTAACTCAAAGCGCTATCAGAGATTAAAGCACTACCCACTCAGATCGATAATTCAAATGGCATTCCATTTCAATCAAATCAGAGCATCACTAAACCATCCAGAGATCAAGTAATTGTCCCAATGGGACTAACGATTAGTATCCAGGAAGGACTTTATGGTGAAGTATATCAACTATGGTTTAAATCGCAATTTGAACCAAACAATGCCCCAGGTATTATCATTCCTGGCCATGGAAGAAATACATATCTTATGTGCAAACCTGAAAAATCATCCTAACTCCATAAAGTGACATCAAACAATCGCATTTCTACATCTTTTCCCTACCTTGGAAATTCACTCATTTCATGATTTCAGGACTTTTGTCAAATTAGGGCTCCCTGGTAAAAACCTACTCAGCATATAGTATGTGGTCCCTATGGCCAATTTAAGCAACCTAACCAAATCTGAGAAAGGCCAAAATCAGGAGTTATTATATAAATATCAGGAATTATTTGCATAAGATAATTTCAACTTGGGATGTGCTAAGAGTGTCACCCACAAAAGTGATACCAGAGATCATAAACCAAATTAATTATGGCCAATTAGATGCTCAAAATCATCAGAAGAAGCTGTATTTAAGGAGACTAAGGAGCTCCTCGATTGTGGCATGTTAGTCCCTTCAAAAATTCCATGGGCAGCACCAATTTTAATAGTGAATAAAAAGGATAGAAGAAACCAAGTAGTCATTGATTATCAGATGCTAAACAACATCACAACGAAGGACTCGTACCCTCTGCTACAAATTGACAATGCCTTGGATAGGCTAGGGGGTGCGAAGTTCTTCTCAGCAATGGACCTTATCAGCTGGTATTGGCAAATAGATCTTCCCAAAGAAGAGCACGAGAAATATGCAATTATAGCCCAATAGAGTCTATTCCAGACGACAAGAATACTGAAAGGGCTCTGCAATGCCATGGCTACTTTTCAGAGGGCTATGGACACAATTCTGGTAGACATGAAGTTATCATGTGTATTAGTGTATCTTGATGATATCATTGTTTTCAACCGCACTTTTAATGACCACTTGGAACACTTAGAGAAGGTTTCAGAAGGTTAGCAGCTGCAAACTTAAAATTCAAGCCTAGAAAATGACAGTTTTTTTAAAGACCAACTGGAATACCTCGGATTTGTAATTGACAAAGTGGGTCTTAACCATAACCTTTAAGTTGGATGCTATATCCAAAATGAAATGGCTCAAATCCAAGTGCAATATCCAAGTATTCCTAGGCATGATCAGTTACTATTACCAATTTATTGGCAATTTTACACAACTTGGGGAGCCACTTTTCTATAGACTTAAAGTTTAAGTTCTCTTTTGACTGTACTTCAGATTTCCAGGATGCATTTGACCAACTCTCATCATCCCTATTGGGCGAGCCTGTTCTTTGATACCCAGACTTAAATTGCGAACATATCATCCAAACTGATGCATCCCGAACAGCAGTGGGGGCCGTGTTATCCCAAGTTGAAGAAGACGGTGAAGAACATCCATTTGCCTTTGCTAGTCAGACCTTAAACGTTCATGAAAGGAACTAAATGGTGATGGAACAAGAATGCTTAGCCGTCATATATGCTTGCAGCAATTCCAGGTCTACCTTCATGGCACTCATTTCAAAGTTGTGACCGATCATGCTTCCCTAAGATGGTTAAACAACTTAAGAGAACCTGAGGGACAATTAGCCTGCTGGGCATTAAAGCTTCAAGGTTAGGATTACACCATTGAACATTGAGCTGGGACAAAGCATCAAAACATCAATTGCCTAATCTAACTACCCACCATTGCAACACTTAGTCAGGCCACCAATGAGCTGTTTATGAAAATGATCATTGGGGAGTATCAAAATGAGCCCAAATCCGCCCAAGAAATTAATATTAGATCTATGAAAAAATACAACCATCAAAAATGGGATGCTTTACAAGTTCATCGAGGACAAAAAGTACATTTTCCCAAGACCATTGGCCTGGACAGACCTAATAATGGCAGCGCATTAGGCCATAGGGCATGGCGGATTCAAGAAGACAAAAGAGCATCTGAAGCAATTCTACTACTGGGAGTCAATGCATTTTAACATTGAAGAAACACTAGAATGCTGTGCGGAGTGCCAAGGCAAAAAACCATTCTGAAAAAGCACCTCTTACCAACTTGATCAGCCCAAGTTTTCATGGCACACTGTATCTATTGACGTTGCCAGCCCACTTCCAACAAGCAATACAAAGGCCATTTAAAATTGTAACCATCAACCACTTGACCAAATGGGTCGAGGCCAAGGCCATTTGGGAAGCTGGTTGACAACTACCACCAAGTTCATCCCAGAAAACATTATCCACAAACATGAATGTCCCCAGGTTGTTCTGAATGTTAACTGAATTAACTTTACCGCCAATGTCCTTTCCAAGCTTAACCAATTAATTGGAGTATGATGTGTTCTTTATGCTGCCTATTATCCCAAAACTAATGGTACAGTTGAGCGCGCAAACGAGATGTTGGTGAACATTATCCAGAAATTATCCTTAACCAAACCATTTGAATGGAGTACTTATCTAAGTTTGGCATTATTCGCCTACAATATCTCCTACCATTCATCAACTAGGATGTATCTGTTTCAAGTATCATATGGAAAACACACAGCCCTACCAATGCTGTGATATTTGGCCCTAGAGGAACCTGGAAAGAACACTCATAATCAGTATATTGAGAAGCTTCTGAATGCTTTAATCAAACTACAAGCTCAAGTCTTTGACAACAGTTTTGCTAAGAAAAAGGCCCAACATCAGATGGACTTGGAGAATTGTTACACACTGGCCAAATTTAAAGTTAACAAGAAAGCTCTATTTTGCAATGCCCACAGATTGGGCCAATTGAAAAATTTAATCGCATCTGGATTGGGCCATTCAAAGTAATTAAGAAGACATCTAAGTTATATACACTATTAAAATATTAGAACCAGCCATATATACAACCAAGCCCATGCAAAATTCCTAAGAATGTTCAATAAGTGGTCCAATTAAGAAAAGAAAAAGTTAAAAAAAGCTGAAAAAAATATTTTAATCGTTTTATTCTGATTAATACTTTAGTTCACAATTGAGGTTGGGGAGAGGATCCAACTTCAGACTTGACAGGCATTCAGGCCAAAATTAACAACAAGAGCATCATACTTAAGATTAATTGGGCGTTTGAGCCAAAGTTACCAAATAGAAGGCCCAACTCCATGCTCATTAGGCGTTTGAGCCAATAATAGATCAATAAAAACTAATTGGGAATCTTAGGGCTTATGTTTGAGTCAAGTGGGGGTAATTCAGATTTTGGTGGTTGACTCAAAAATAACCCTTTGACAACCATCATATTGGGTTAATTATCCTTACATTGCTTGAGCTAATACCTTAACTCTCGCCTCAAAGCCTATTGCAATTACACAGTTTGGGCTGAATACGCTTGCACGTTAAAACCAATTATCTATGCATCAAATCTCAGCAATTAGTCCCAATTATCAGGAACATAATCAACTTTCTAGCATACAAAATCGTTTGTGACTGACCTGAAGGTAACGTTTATAAGTCCCATGTATCATCAAATGAACGAAAAAACATAATCAATTTCCTGCACTGGGGCGAAATTTGTATGTTAATCCGCATAATTGGCATGATAGCTTTGCACATGGACCACCCAATTAGGAGTACCTAGTGCTATTAAGAGAGGCCTGCCAACATCCCAATTAGGGGTGCGTCATCTACTTTAATCAATGCAAGGATTTCACAGAAGGTATATTTCGTCAGCAGTATGACGAAACTCAAATCAAAAATATCCTAGGACAATTTTGCATGTTTTTATTGCAATTTTTGTCCATGAAATCCTCCCAATTTTGAGATTATTTTGACACCAATAATCCTAAAAATAGGTCTCAGTCATATCAGTTCAAGGGACGAACTGAGGTAGTAAAACATCTGTTAAAAAGCGTTCTCAAATGTGGTCAGGAGATGCCCTAGAGGAATAAATACTAGCACCTGGTTTAATGACTGATTATCAAATATATATCCTTTAATAAAAAAATTTATATTTCATCTTTTTCCTGGTTTTTCAGAGTCTTTTATTTAAAAAAGTGTCAACAAGCTGTGCTTTCAGCTTGTATTGAAATCTGTCTCAGAATAATTTTCCGATTACATTAGAAATTATGCCAAAATCAACCAGAAGAGTCAGAACTATTTTAATCTCCCTAGTGAGTTTCCAAATAGTTATAATACTGTAAGCTATTGGAAATAAAAAGGTTCAATCTACAGAAATTTATACTGATTAAGCGTTCAGGATAACAATTATCATGCAAGCAATTCTCAGTGATTCACACATGAAATTCTTATTAAACCTTAATATTTGACTGAGGATCAGTAACACACCAACTTTATCCAGCTGGAGTTGCCTGAGAAGAGGGTGCCAAGAAATCTAGAATTGGCAATTAAAGCAATATATTTAGTGAGATCATCAGAATATCCATGGATGCAGAGATCCATGCACTTAATAAATCTTCAAAGGTGATAGGTAATGAAGGAAAAACCAGAGCCTTCAATACCTTCAGCCTCACCCACCAATTAAAGTTCACCTTTAATTTAACACAGTTGTTCCTAAACTACTGATGGAGTTTGTTAACAACCCTTACAAGTGGTGGCGCTCCACCATGAACTGTTGTTCAACCTGCTCCAATTCCTTCTTGGAAGTTGAGAGTTGAAATTAGCTGATTTTAAGTTAATCCATTGGGTGAAAACTAGTTTTTCAAGGAGTTGCTCTCATTCTCCAGATCAGTATTAGATTAAACAGATTGAGTTAAAGTTTGATCAAAGCTGTTATGATGGCGCCAGGTTTCCTCCATATTTTATTAACTTCAAAGCCACAATTTTGCTTCCCCAAGACTTGAAAAACTAGCCATCCATATTGTCACTATGTTGATAAATAAGTAAATCATATAATGCTGACCTTGGAGGCAGATTATCAGTAGAGATAAAACAATCAGAATCAGAATGGAAATAACGTCCTGGATGATTCATTAAAAAAGTTCTAGAATACATGGTGCATAAAGTGACCCATGTAATGAGCACCAAATACTAGGAAATAGCACGTAGGCGTTGTATTTAATGACAGGTGAATTTTCACATAAACTATTAATAGTGTATGGAGAAAGTAACTTAATAAAACACACAATAAACCTTAATTAATGAAAATAGACTTTTATTTAAACTATAGTTCCTGAGGCACAGCCAATTTTACTGGACTGGTATCAGCACCTCTTCAGGTGTAATAGGGGTCATATTATCAAGAAAACCCCTGTCCCAGTTGAGCTACCTGGCTCATGTGGCAGATGAGCGAAGGGTTACTACCTTAGCCTCCAGGGTCCTTCCTCTCTTCCCCTCCTTTCCTCCTCTACTCTGGTGGATATGATAGAAGGGGTATGTAGAAAAGTTGGACAAACCAGGGGTCAGCAGAAGGATCCAGGTGCTCACCCCACCTAGGTCCCATTTAACAAAGTCCTTGTAAAGGGTCAAAATTGTTTTAAGGACCATGTTGCTCTGTAAAGAGTCATGGAAGCCAAATTGGGCCATCTACTATGAGATAATGGGTTGAGGGTCAACAAGTTTAGTTGCATGATTGACCACCAAGTCTATGCTGTTGGTTTGACCTACAGAATGGATTCCAGTGGAACTTAGTGCATGGACAGCATGACCTCAATAAACTGGTTCCATGTTGAACTATTCATCTAAATAGGCAACAAATTCAGGGATGATGACATCAAAGTTCTATAGTTTATCCAAAGCTTAGTTTACCCTCTGCCCACACCTCCATAATCAATCAGATTATGTTGCCTGTACCCAGGTCTAATACTGTCAAGCAACTACCTATCCTTCCCTTTCACTCTTAGTACAACAGCCCCTAGGGTCTTTTGTTGATTCATTTTCCCCTCTGAACTTAATAACAATAATAAAATCCTTTAACACACCTAGTTTTATCATAGTTTATCATCTGTCACATTAATTCAAGATTTTTCCTGCTAATCTGAAAGGAATGCCTTCATCTTTATCCTAGCCTTAATATTTATCAAGTGGCCTTTAATTGATTGACCAAGATACCTAATGAAAATTCAAACCTATACAAAAATATGCCCTGATAGCAGTTACTCATCTTCTGTATATAACCAAACCCACACATTCTGTATTTTCCCCACTAACCCACTACTGGCTCAGTGCAATCTGCCTGTCCTGCATTACAACTTTCATCATTTGTACTCAAGAACAGCCCAATATATCTTGAGATCAAAATGATAATTTGTTCAATTATCTTCTGATGGGGTTGAGCCTTCTGGAGTTGAATGGATCATCATCAAATGAGCCCTTGCCCTTAACTTGTCAGGAATTAATAGAAAATTCAAGAATTATCATGAGATGAGATCTTTCCTGATGTCAGGGGTTGCCATCTGGACTCCCTCGCAAAAATGGAGGTCAATAATCCCAAAGCTATTAAAAAAGAAAGATTGAAGCTCAACCATCATACTGGATGAGAAACAAAGATCCTGAACAAAGAGGACTCAGGCGCCCCATTCACCACAAAACACTTAGTCTCTCTATAATTATTGAAAGCTTTATATTAAAAGATTATCGTTTATTCCCTCTAAGATAAATTATAACTATTTTATATTCTTTGCATAGTTATGATAATCAGTATCATAACACAGAATAGTGCATATTATAAGACCCTAAAGAAGTAAAAATGCTACACTATCACCTCTCTCCATCCATTATGAAGTATCAAGCCATCATTTAGACAATTCACAAATACCATTCTTACTGTTCTGGAACCCCAATTTTTATATTTGGGGCTTCTTGCAATAAGCCAAAACGTGTTGCTTACTACAGGGCACCCTGAGCTGTAACCATTAAGAAACTCAATCAAAAACCATGTAATAAAACACTATAATAGAAACCCTCCCCCAATGGGGAGAGGAGAATTAAATAATGGGTGACTACTTCACAATTTGAGGTACAACCAATTCAACTGGAGAGACTAGAATACTGGGATACTTTTGAGTTCACTTTTCCCATGTGTTATAAATTTGGCAATACCATAGAGATATCCCAGAAGAATTGTTTAAGGTTCAATCCTACTGAGCAATGGATGGATGATTTGAAGGTTGCTGGTCCTGGAGACAAATGTTATTAATAATTATAATATTAATAAAATATGAAGCACTTGCTTCAATGACATCATTTATTTTAATAAATTATAAATAGCAGATTTTTTTCTGATCCACTCACTACCTTCTACCAATCAACAATCCTCCTTTTTCAGTCTTCTCATCTCACTTATATATCAGCGAAATCGTCAATACTGACCTTTTTGCTTAAAATATTCATTTCCGCCATATTCTCATTGGTTTTGACAGATTCTATTATTTATTAAATTTTCTATCGCCTTAGTTTGAGGCAGTTTACTCATCATTTGTCATACATTGACATCGCCTTATCACCTGATTAGAGACAATTTACTAAATATTTGTTTGAAGCTCAGTATCTCCCTATTGCTTTATGTCAGATAATCTTAACCATTTTATTAAACTATCTAGTTCGTCCAATCTCACCCATTCCACCATAAAGACTTAGGGCTTATTGTCCAGTCATATTAGAATCATGAAATTACCCCTTTGAATGGATGATAAGTCTTCTACTATTATATGCCTGAAGGAAATTTGCATGCACTTGGTTAATGATCTGACTGATTGTGGGATCCTTGATAGTATAAGCATCCACACCTTTTTTCTTAATTATTTCAATTGGACTAATTCAAATGCTGTTAATTTGTGATACCAACCAAACCCATTTTGGGCATAGAATAGAAACAGGCCACCATATTTTAACTGAGCTTGCCCGCTACACTGTACCTGATCAACAGACTGGTTTTTGTCTTTTTGGTTAAGCTGAATGAGTACGCTTCTGTTTGCAGCTTGATTAATGTGTCAGCTAGGTTAGTCAAGTAACAGTGGGATCCATTTTCCAGTATCTTCTTTGAAGGCATAGAGCAGTGCTGGATAAGTAGGGTGTCGTCCATATAGTAATTGAAAAGATTTTTTAACCATGGAAAAATGAAAACTAATGTTTAAGAGAAGATGGCGGTGGAAAGGACTAAACTCCAATATGAAGATATTCTGCTACCAATTTTTTGAGTATGTTTGCTAAAGTCCTATTAACTCGCTCAACCATGCCATTATACTCAAGGTGATATAGGGTAATCAAGTCCCGAGGATGGCCATAAGCTTGCTTAATTTCAAAAGTATGTGGGAGTGAAGTTTGATCCGTTATTGGTAAGGATGAAATGAGGGCAGCCATGCCACTGGATAATACATGCCATTACAAAGTTGGCCATTATGACCGGCCCAAAGCTAAAATCGCCCACTTTTCACCTCACTTGGTCAAGTAATTGATCGCCACCAGAATATATTTGGACCAAATAACTCCCATTGGCAGAGGGTCAATGACATCAAGGGAAACCGTATGCCAAGCAAAATGGGATTTCACTAACCGTTATTATGTCTTCTGGCTGAATGGTTTTTCCACTTGGCACTGGTGGCAGCAGGAAATGGTTTCAATCATGCCAAAGTTCATGCTTTCCCAATAATACCAAGGGCACAACAATTACAGTGACTTGTACATGCCACCATGTTCAAATGCTCAATGCGTTCTAAGAATAATATTCAGTTGGGCTGAAGGTCTTGGGAAAATCACATTGGTTCCCCTATCTGCTTGTACAATTCGCCATTCTTCTGGAACGTATTGGCCTTTATTCCATCAAATATCTTTATGACTGGGCAGTTTGTCATCATCTTTCCCAATGAGCATTTTATCATACATGACCTCACTAAAATCCGACATGATGACAATTGTTGGTAGTCTTGACAAGCAATTGTCATTCTGGTATTTTGCTCTGAGACAATGAAGAATTTCAAAGTCGTAAGCCTACAGTCAGAGAGCCCATCAGGATAGACGCCCTTCAGGCTCTTTAAAAAACTGCAACCAGCATAATGAGGCATGATCCGTTAAAACTTTGAATTTTACCCATGTGAATACACCCAAAATTGTTTATAGGTGTAGATAACCACTAAGCATTCCTGCTCAGTCATGGTATAATTACGTTCATGGCAGTTCAGGCTCTGACTGCAGCACGCATCAAGGTGCTCTTCCCCTTATTCGTCTTTTGGGGTAGAACCTTCTTAACAGAGGAAAGAGATGCATCCATCTTTACAAAGAAATTTTTATTAAAATTTGGATAGTGTAGCACTGGTGCACTGACCAACGCCATCTGAGGTGTGTCAAAGGAGCATTGTTGGCAGTCAGTAAATTAGAACATGGTGTCTTTTTTTAGTAAATCAAATATCAGACCAGTTAATACAACTGAAGTTAGAGATGAAGCATTAGTAGTAGCCAACCATCCTCAAGAATACTTGTATGTAGCGCTTACTAATTTTCTGAATATTTTTAAATAGCTTCCTATATGCTGGTTGGGGTCTCAGCCCCATCACGTTTACAACGAACCCAAGGTACTCCAGTTGGTCCTTGAGGAAATGGCATTTTTGGGGCTTAATCATGATGTTGGCATCCACAAGCTGGCGGAATTATCTTCCAAAATGGGTAAGTTGCTTAGAAAAAACACGCGGGAGAAGACATAGATATCATCTAGGCACATGAGAATGCATGAAAACTTATAGGTCACCAAGGATGGTGTTATGGCCCATTGAAAGATAGCTGGGGAAGTACACAGCTCCTGAGGCATACACGTTGGTTAAAAAAAGTCCTTTTGGATGTGTTTATGGCGAATTTCTCTGTTCCGCCACAGGCAACTCAATTTTCCATTAGCCTGATATCTAATCCTATTACTGAGGAATAGTGAGCTCCCCAACTAGTCCAGAGATTGTTAATCTGAAGCAAGGGGTACAAGATCTTCTTGGTAATACTATTAAACCTCTGGTAGTCTATTACTACCAAGTTGGTTCCATCCTTCTTTTTTCACAATCAGAATGGGCGAAGCCCAAAGACTTTTGACAGTTTGAGCATCCCTTGCTCCAGAAGCTTATCAATTTCCTCAGTGATGACTTCTTCCACTACTCTATATTGGTGAATCATCTAAGACCTTATGGGGATGATCACCCATGTCCAGTCAAAGTACCACTCCCCATGCACACCCTAAATCGTGGTCATCAAAGCAATTATCTCATTATATTATAAAATAAAACTATTGCCTGCTCTCTCTGGTATTCCAATAACCCATTTAAATTTTCATTCAATACCACCACAAATGAACCGAGATGATTTTTGATGGGTAGACTGAAAGCATCCAGAAATTCAAAACTTTGTGAACTTGAAGGACCTCCTCAACTGGGGTCAAGTGTAAATATGTCACTATTTGATGCTGGTGGATTTGCATTGATTCATTTTGTAGATTTGCTAGTAAAACCTTGATCTCTCCATGTCCTGGTAAGATAATGCCTGGAGCCACATGGGGCTCAAGCTGCAATTGCTGATAAGGCAATGAAAAATCCCATAGATCCCAACTGGTACTGTCACCTCTTAACTCAGTGTTTGATATTACTTGGATGGTTAAAGGGATGGATATAGGTCCATCAGCTTTGAGACAGTCCTTGATATTCATATATCTGCTGGAAAGAGGCCCAGGTCCTGTTCTTTAATTGATGATAATGTATCAGAATCACCTCATCACTATAGCAAGTTGATTTGTCCCATATGTACTGGATCCTTTGACACTTCTCTAAAGGTAAAGTAAATTGGGATCTGCTGCCCCATCATTTTGAATGTCTACTCCGTCATATCAATGACAGCTCTTAAGTGTTGCATGAAGGCAGTTTCAATTAACAGGTCGTAATTACTGTTTGGTAAGACTATTGATAGAGATACAATGACATTTGACCCATAACCACAAAGGTAGCGCACTATGCGCCCCCTCAGAGACCATGCTTTTGGCTCCAGTGGTTCCATATACCATTTAATGGTCTACATCAGTTATTAGCATCAACTTTGCCACCAAATTATTGGAAACTATGTTGACCGGGGAGCCCATACCTATTATAGAATGGGCACTTTTGTTTGCTACAGAAATTTCACAGTATGTACATTCAGAATAAAAAGAATTTTGATGGTTTTGTATGTGAACATTTAAAAAGTTTCTTTTCTCAGGAAGCTCATAATACCCTCACCGACTTTAGGGTATTTTTTAGCAATAGCGTCCACTGGGAGGACGACGTTTACTTCTCTCATGGAAGGCACGTCTGCGGATGGTTCCAGCTCAAATGGAGAATTTTGTATAAATATCTGACAAATGTAAGGCTTTGGTGGCTCTTGGGTCCTTCTTCCGCCATGTTCTTGGCTTGCACTTGTGTCAGCACATTCACTCCTCCAACAGGCTGCTGATATAGGAACACATCATCATACTGGGGGTCTTCCGCTGAATATACTTTGACAGGTCAGGTGGGACGTGTGGGTTTCAGTTAGCTGAGGTAGAGAGTCCCATCTCTACTCCACTCCATCTTTCCCTGGTAGTAATGATCCTGGTGTACGTAGTGCACCCAGCAATGGGGTAAACTTTGGGCAAGGTGACCAGGGTGACCACATTCAAATTATTTCCCCCATTAGGGTCTGAGTCCTTGTCTCTCAGAAGATGGGCAGACAAATAGTTGGGCTGCTGGCGCTGGTCATAAGTAGGTTTGAACTGGATGTTAAACGTCTGGGTTAACTCAGCCAAGGTCAAGGCGCATAATTGTTATAGTGCTGGGGTTACTGGGTGGAATAAAAACTGGGCGGGATGATACACCATAATAAGAAAGACAAGTGATGACTGCAGTATGTTTCTGCTTAGTATTGGGAGGAGGAAAGATAGCGGAAAGATGGCATATAGAAATTGAACAAACTTGAGCAGGGGGAATCATCCTTCAAAATTGGTGACATGATGGTGTACAGTTTTCAGTAGGGTTTCACCAAGGAGGTCATTGCAATGGCCACCTCAGATTTAAATAAAGTTCCTGCCCCAATTTACACATAAGATCCTGCAATAAATTGTTCAGAAAACGCATTGAGGGTCTCATTACGCAGGAACACAATGTTCAAGAACTCAGCCTCTCAATGCAACATCTTTGCGGTGCCAATGAACAACTGCAGCATTATATCCTTTTCTACTTGATATGTGATGGAACTGCATGGAATATAGTAAGTGACCTGGTCAGCGCTTCCCACATCCTAGGCGGATATCAACAATTTAGCTTTACGCTGATCCAAGGCTCCTTCCACCGCGAACTCAAATTGCTTAAAGAACCCATGAATGTTAAGTCACAGTCAAATGGAGGCAGCTTATCAGTATAAACATCCTTCTCCCGCTAATAAAGGCGAGCCTTTGGTGCATATTGAGAAATTAGTCGAGGGCCATAAGTGGGGTCTCATTGAAAAACTGCTTTAGTAGTCCCAGCAGAACAAAGTTTGTCCGCTGCTGTAGGGGTAGCTCCAGTGGTCCGTACAGCCATTACTTAGGGGATATAATTCCCCATTCATAAAAACTTCCAGAGCTGGCTTCATGAAAATGAACAGCTCACGCGGCTTTCATGTTCAGTGAAAAGCTCCTCAGCTAAATATACAACCTCATATCCTTCATATGATGATTCTTCCTGAGCAACCCCTTGGTCTTCCTCTTAAAAATGGGAATGAGGTGGGTAAAAGGTAGGCTAACTTCCGCTACATGAAGTGTAGTAACTCATTAGCGTTATCCAGGTGATCAGCAAGTTGCCTGTTCTGTTGTCAAAGTATATGCAACTGACTAACCACATCTTTAAGTTGATTTTTTACATCGTCACACTCCTGAAGATCTCCTCTTGTTTTTTGAGCACTGCATCCACAACTAGTTAGTTTTCTGCAATTTCAGCAAGCACATCAGTTTGAGACAATCTCCATTGGTGCAGGCCTGATATGCCATATCTGAGGGACTGTAGAATTTCCTTATTTTTTGGTTGTTCAATGGGCCCCTGTAGTGAGCACCACTGTTATAAATTTGGCGATATTGTAGAGATACACTGGAGGAATTGCGCAGGGTTCAACCCACTTAGCGATGGATGGACGATTTGGAGATTGCCAGTCCTTGAGACAAATGGTAATAATATTAGAAAAATATGAAGCACTTACTTCAGCACACTTTTACTTTAATAAATATGAATAGCAAATCCTTTTCTGATCCACACTACTTCTACCAACAAACAATCCTCCTCTTCCAATCTTCTCATCTTGATTATATTTCAGTGATTTTGTTTGATACTTTCCTTTTTCTTAGAATATTTGTTTCCACCATATATCATTGATTCTGGCATAGTCTACTAATCATTAAATTCATGATCACCTTATTTTGAGGTTATTTTTCATCTTTTGTCATATTTCAGCATTGCCTTATCACTCTAGTTGGAGGCAATCCAAACAGTATTCATTCAAAGCTCAGTATTGCCCTATCACCTTATGGCAAGGCGATCTTCCTCCATATTATTAAAATAACTGTTCTTCCAATCTCAACCATTCCACCATAATGACTTAAAGCTTATCGTACAGTCATATCAGAATCATGACACTATGCTAAACCCAAGTCGTTTCTACCTCTAAACTGACAACTTATCTGACATCATCAGCAGCTTCTTGATGGGATCTATTCAACTGAGACCTGCTTTAAGCGTTTGCAAGTTTTTACTGTCTCCTCCTAAATGCAAATACTTTATGGCTCAGCTGCAAGATAGTATTGTGCTAGTTGTTAGAGAAGAGCCCTACCTTTGGCAGTTTTTCCCATCCAGCCCACCATCATCTCCTTCAGGTGGTGGGATTACTTTATCAAGAAATACATCGCCAGCTAGGATTAGTACAAAGCTTTAACTCCATCCTGGTTGTATTTATAAAACTTCCTCTGTTTATGTCCGTAACAATTTATATGCTATTCAAGATAATTTCCACCTCATTAATGATGCCAGAGGTCAGATCAGCCTTTTAGACTATGGGATCTCTGGGTATATGGATGCCCAACTTACTTAGTGACTGCAGTGTATAGCCTTCAAAGTACATAAGTATGTCCACAATGCTACTTTAGAGATGGCTGCCCAAACCCAAACTTGGGAATCCTTCTTGGTGCAACGATTGAGTCTTTAGAAACCCTGCTTAATTGTCTTAGTGCCAAAATGACTCAACCACTAAAGGGCCATGGGGGCCCAAAGGCCCTTAGAGTCCCAAAGATCCAAGGGGCCCCCAAAGGGTCAAGGGACAACTAGGCTCCATAGGGACCCCTAGTCCTTCTGAGTCACAGGTTCCTACAGCCAGACTCCAAGGACCCCCAGGCGTGGTGAAATTTTCAAGAAGTTGGAGAACCTTTAGAAACAAATCAAGAACATTACTTGAGGGTGTTGAGTTCACCCTGATGAAAGCCCCATTAATACAAATATTAAATAGGCGCGCTCAACTTTAAAAGGAAACATATGGTAGTTCATGAAATTTACCATTAGACGTCTCAATAAGATAATACATTAAATTCACAAACTTGGAACTCACGTCAGTTTTTAAGACTCTAATATTCTAGACTTAAAAACCCAGAATTAATCAGAAGGCTGACGCCAGCACGCTTAATTGATGCTGTAATGAGGTGCGTGATGGTTTAGAGAAATTTTGAGAACAAACCGTTCAGCAGGCCCCATGCTTATACTGAATCAGTGTCCACTGAGCCTATCCAGATTATCAATACTGGCATAAATGTCCTCTGTCATCAGCTGGGACAGTTCTTAAGCCTGGCTCTAAGGAGTTATTCATATCAAAAAGCATTGCATCCTCCTTAAACGCTTTTAAGAGCGCTATGGAAGAGACTACCTATCGCCAAAGGGTCAAAAAATACATTCTTGCCTCTGCGGGGAAGTTCTTGAGATTATAACCCCCACCTTTGTGAATGTCAGACCAAGGCCCAAGCCAAAACCACTCTCATAAATAAATTTGGCTCTGATAATACCCTCTCAAGTCAAAAACAAGCTTTAAAGGCCATTCTCATTAACAAAGGAGAAATCCTTCTGATTTTTCAAGTCACTTATATGCTAGTGCAAGGCCGCTATTTTCTACCAATTATATATTTTTAGATTATGCTATTACCTCCATCCTTTCTGAGCTTTATCTTGGCCAAAAGTTCAACTTTTTATGATAGGAATTAAGTGAATATTCACCATTTACATGACATCTAAGAGGCACTCAATGAGATCCCTGCGTCCACTTTTAACAAATACCTTTTCACAGTTTGAGCTTCATTTAGACCCAGAGTGCATGTGCTGGAGGCCAAGAATAAAAAAACCACTTGCTCTTACTTTAAAGGCCTCCAACACACCAAGTAGGAGTACTATAAATGTTGGGCGGAAGAGGTGGAACATGATTCTCAGGAAAGGAGAAGCATAAAGACAGAGGCTATTTGCTATGATGCTTACCCAATGTCATGATTTTAACCATATAGAATCCTCCAATGATTTATCAATATTTGAAATGATATGGAAAATCCTGGTAAAATGGCTTATTGACTGAATTTCGTGTTATTTGGTTTGATTGCTGGTTAGTTGCTCCCAATTTGGGTTGAGCCAGAATTAGTATTCCGCCAAGTTTGGTATTTAGGTTTGAGTGGGGCCAATTGGTGGCCCCAAATTAGTAGAAGGATCACCAGCAACTAATAGCTGAGGATAATCCAATCAGTCAGAAGAATTAATGATTGATGCCAATGGACATTCGTGGTTCATTGTGGGATTTCCAGCAGAAAGCCAATGTATTTGCTTCAGTTGTTCCTGGCTGATTATCCGATGTAGGCATATCCAACAATTATGAGTTCAAGGTGGCTGAGGTTGTTTCCAGTGCCTCATTTTTTACTAAGATAAGAGGAGAAGTGATGTCAGTGAGATGCCAAGATATTCTGAGTCAAAGCGAGCAACTGAAGTGGTTTCTGATGCAATTATATCAACTCAAAGGTCGAATACAAATTAGACATTTATTTGGATTAGTTATTTATATGGCTCATTGGCGACTTAAGGCTGAGGATGAACCAAAAATAATTTGGACATCGGGAAGGACAGAGCTAGAGGGTTGACGCCAGGAAAGAGAATAGAGTAGATGAAGTAGTGTAAGAAGAAGAGAAGTGGTTGGCTGGAAGACCCATCAGAAGAGCCAAAAGTTGGCAATGGACGCAGTAGCCAGTTTTGTAAATAGTATAAATACCTGGCGCTTCCCTTTCAATAAATATCTCCCTTTTCCTAATATACCTTTTGTTATAAGTTTATATTTATTTCTTTGGTTGGAGTTAAGGTTAAAGGGGATCCTCAAATGGCATGGGTGACATGCCAAGGGGTTAGCCGGCGCTGCTAGCCCTGACACCTAAGGTGAAAAGGCAAGGGCTGACCAGTCTTCATACTATTTTACCTGCCAACTAGCAGAGCCCATAGTCAAATTTCTGACATTGGTGCTCACTACAGGGGCTCTGCTTGTTGGTGCTGAATTAGCTAAAGGTTGGTTAAGAGGTGGTGGTGATGCGCCACTGTGGTTTGGTTCCATGGTTGGTGGTGGTGGGGAGGGGCAAGCCCTGGACGCCCGCCCCACACGCTGAGTTTAAAAGTAGGAGGATTACCATCTGGTTAAGTGGGGGGAAATGTCGTGATTTTAACCAGATAGATCCTCCAATGATTTATTGATATTTGGAATGATATGGCCAATCTTAGCAGAATGGCTTATTGACTGAATTTCGTGTTATTTAGTTCGATTGCTGATTAGTTGCTCCCCAATTTGGGTTGAGCCAAAATTAGTATTCTGCCAAGTTTGGTATTTTGGTTCAAGTGGGGCAATCGGTGGCCCCAAATCAGTAGATTTATCACTGGTGACTAATAGCCGAAGATGATCCAAACATTCAGCAGAAGCAGTGGTCAACGCCAACAGCCATTCATGGTCCATTGTGGGATTTCCAGTGGAAAGCTGATGTATTTGCTTCTGACGTTTGCTGCCTGATTATCCAATGTTGGCAGATCCAACAATTATGAGTTCAAGGTGGCTGAGGTTGTTTCCAGCGCCTCATTTTTTACTAAGATAAGAGGAGAAGTGATGTCAGTGAGATGCCAAGATATTCTGAGTCAAAGCGAGCAATTGTAGTGGTTTCCAGTGCAATTATATAAACTCAAAGGTCAAATACAAATTTGATGTTTAAATAAATTAATTTTTTATATGGTTCACTGGCGACTTAAGGCCGAGGATGAACCAAAACTAATTTAAACATTGGGAAGGACAGAGTGAGAGGGTCGACGCCAGGGAAGAGAATAGAGTAGAAGAAGTAGTGTAAGAAGAAGAGAAGTGGTTGACTAGAAGAACCTGCAGAAGAGCCAATAGGTTGGCAATGGGAGCAGTAGCCAGTTTTGTAAATATTATAAATACCTGGCGCTTCCCTTTCAATAAATATCTCCCTTTTACTAATATACCTTTTGTTATAAGTTTATATTTATTTCTTTGGTTGGAGTTAAGGTTAAAGGGGATCCTCAAATGGCATGGGTGACATGCCAAGGGGTTAGCCGGCATTGCTAGCCCTAACACCTAAGGTGAAAAGGCAAGGGCTGACTAGTCTTCATACTGTATAGCCTGCCAACTAGCAGAGCCTATAGTCGAATTTCTGACACCCACTATGCCTCTACTTAAGACTAAAAGCCCCAAGCGGTCACCATTGTAGAACCCTGAAACCACAAATTGAACACTTCCAATAAAAAATATGTGATTTTGATTATTCTTATGATGAGTCATCAAAGTTTCTTACCCTCACACCTCAATTTAATAGTTTGGTCACTTGATTTGCAATTAATATTCAAGAGTTCCTGTACTTGCCATAATGCATAGTGGTTCTCAAGTGAACGTAATCTCATATAAACTAATGAAGAAAATTAAAATTGTGCCTGATATGCCCAATCACATTGAATATGGCACCTCTGGACCTATATGCACCCGCTCCATAGGAACCTACTCTGAGCTCCCCCTCCAGACCAGGATAATTACGTTAATAGCCTTGGATATAGCTTTAAACAACCCTAGCTATGATTCATTGCTGGGCACCAAATTCCTCTAAAAATTAAATGCCACCATCCATTATGCAGAATATTTCTATATTTTCTTTTTACCTGAATATCCTTGGCGTTTAAGACATCCAAGGATAATAAGGAGCCCATAAAGACTTGGACCTTTTTGCTGGAAACTGAAAAACTGGATTGATTGATTTGATTACATGTTTAAGGCTCACGCATGAAACTACCCCCTCATGTAATGGATGGGATGGAAGGGATGCCCGTAAATATTCCAGTGCCCAAGGTAAACCTCATGGATCACAATTAACAGTAGAAACCTGGAATGATGTGAATATACCACATGAGACCTTTCTGGAAATACGCAGGCTGTAAATTCGTCTGCAAAGAAGGTCTTTTCCAGCTCAGGGATCCTTGACCCTGTATATGCTGGCTCCATTTCTGTATTTCTGGATAACTTGACTCCAAAATTCTGAACTATTGGCCCAAGTACTCTAATAGCTTAATAACGTTTAGTACCAGTTAATGACATCAGCTTTTTCATTAGTTCAGAACCCTCCATGACTTTAGTAGAAGAACCTCCCACTGTTGCTCGAGTCACCACCTCCATAGGTGGAAAGCCTTACTCCAGAACAAAGGAAGAAGTTTGACGAGACCTTGGAGGAATATTCTAACCTTTTCTCCACATCCACATATGACTTTGGAAAGATGAAGAGGGCTATACATAATGTATAAATGGGGGACACCTCACCCATATACTTGCTCCCCTACCAAAAAAGCAAGGTGGTTTAGGCTCAGGTCACCACTGAACTCAAGGAGCTTTTAATCTCAGGGTTGTTGGTACCCTCACGAAGTCTTTGGCATCTCCACTCCTGCTTGTTCAAAAAATAATAAAAGCCATCATGTCATCATGGATATTGTAAGATTAACTCAGCAACGTGAAAGGATAGCTACCAGTTCCCTCAAATTGATGGTTCACCACTTTTCCTAGCAGAGGCCCAAAATTTTCCTGCAATGGATCTTGCCAGTGGGTACTGATAGATCGAGCTGCCTCCTGAGGATTGAGCTAATTGTGCCTTATTGCAAATTAAGGGGCTGTTTGAGCTGACCCAAAAGCTGCAGGAGCTATGCAAAGTCCCTGCCACCTTACAGAGAGATATGGTTGGGCTCCTGGATGATTTGAAGTTGTCTTGCGTCCTAGTTTATCTTGAAAATATTGACGTTTTCTTCTAGACTTTCAACGGGCATCTAGATCATTTTGCCAAGCTCCTGTCGCCTCCAAAGAGCATCCCTGAAGCTCAAACCTGAAATTCTTATTCTTCTACCAGAAATGGAGTTTTTTAGGGCACAAAGTCACTAAACAAGGTATTTAATCTTTACTGTTAAAGATTGCCACCATAGAAAAGATGACTAACCTCAAAGCCTTTGGGATATACAATGTGTTTTTGGATATGGTATGATATTACAAGCAATTTAACCCCAATTTTATGACTTAACCGAGCCTTAGGGTGTTTTCTTTATAAGAATGCTCCCTACAAATGGGATCCAGAACAAGACCAGGCTTTCAATATACTTAGGACCGCATCAAATCTATCAGCCTGTGTTAATATAAACAGGCTTTGACAACCTTTTGAGTTATTTACTGATGACAGTGAAATTGTGTAGAGGCAATCATGGCTGAACTAGACATACAACAAGTATAACCTGTAGCCTAGTTCATCAAAACCCTAATAAAAGCCTAACGGAATTACAGCATCACTGAACATAAATTCTTAGCTGTATTGCTCGCAGTCAAGCACTTCCAACCATACTTATATGGGAACTAACTCACTATTTTTACCAATCATGCTTCCTTAAGATGGCTCCAATAGATTAAAGATCCCAATGGTTGAAAGGCCCAGTGAATTCTCAAGCTTCAAAGTAACGACTTTTATATAGCGCATTGCGTGGACATGACTCATCAAAATAAAGGTGGGCTATCCAGGTATAGACCCTCATTGTAATATTACCCAAGGTAACCACTTGTCTGAATTTATTGACTGGTTGAAGTGATGGGAACTTAAACTACCGGAAACAGTGAAGATGTTGTGCGCAATGTCTCTTACAACTAAAATACAAGATGACATGTTATATAAGCAAGTCAATGGAAAATGGCTGTCATACCTATGACCCAATTTAAAACTGAAATCATCCTTGAAGGACATGTCCATGAAGGACATAAGGCAGTCAAGAAGCTTATGAATGTTTTAGGAAACAATGCTACTTGGATCAGATGCTTGAAACTATCCAGGAGGTTCAGAAGCTTTCTTGAAGTGCAGAACCCAAGTTTGACGGAACCCTAGCGTCAAGCATGATGTTGCCCCATCTACACCATTTAGCATAGTTAGTGTGGATGTCATAGGGACCTTATCCATGGACCTCAATGGTCATCGCTGAATCACCCTAGCCACTGACCATCTCACAAAGTGGTTTGAGGCCATCCCAGTTCCTGCCGCCATTGCTAAGCCTACTGCCTTGTTCTTATCTGCTCCATATTCACCCAACATGGGTGCCTCAGAGCTCTTCTATCAGACAATAGTTTAAATCTCACTCTCAAGTTGTCCAATGATTGCTTCACTATATAAGATACTGAAATTTCACTGCACCATATACCCCATCCATAAATAATGCAGCTAAACGGGAAAATGGCAACCAAGCTTCCATTTTCTATAAAATGGCTGCATGTACCCCATGTAATTGAATCACTACCTGCCATCCGCTTAATTACCATATTGTATCAACTACCACTGTGTGAACAAAATTTCCCCATTTCAGGCCCTCTACATTAGGGAGTCTTGACTGCCTCATAGCGTCCAGCCTTTATTGATTCCACCTCTTCTAACACTTCTGAATTGACAATGAGAGTGCTAGATCAAGATATAATTAGGCTGCAGGAGCTCACCATCAAGAAATCATCTCTACCACCAGAGAAACAACACAGTCAAATGCCAAACATACAACTCTCCCCTTATTCAATAATGGAGATTTTGAGCCATTCTACCATCACCGCCCTGGTGGGCGCTCAAATAATTTAAATAAACCTTAGTCAGGATCTTACTGCATACCATATAAGGCTGGATTCTAATATTCCATCACTGATGTCACTCAAGGCACAGTGGTTAACCACATACCTGCAGGGTCCTGAGCCCTTATGCCCCCTCCATAAGGATCTTGAGGGAGAGGATGTCGACGTTTGTACTTAATAAAGGCCCAGAATATCTTGAAATTGGACCTAAAAATGTTTAATTAACCTCTAACGAGTCCACGCTTTCCAAGGTTGAATGGATCAACGGCAAATAAGCCCTTGCCCATAAGTAAAATTAAATATTTATATTTGAGAATATTCATGAGATGATACTTCACACTGATGCCAGTGGTTGCCATCCAGACCCCCTCACAAAATAGAAGGATAACAATACTGAAGCTAATCAAAGAGAAAAACTTCTCTTTCTGCTAAGCATCACTTTTAAAAATAATTCAGCCTGAAATTTAGCTCCACTAAAAAGATTTTGAGAGCTATTATAAAATATGGCGGCAAACCCAGCAAAAGAACCCGCAGGCTCTGCCAAACGAGCCAGCACCACCCCACAAACGAAGCAACCCTTGGTTACCCACCTCAGGGTCAAACAGAATCACCCGCTCTCAAGCAGCGGCCATGAAAGCAGGCACCACCCCCCAACCTAGAGCTACTTCAACTAGCGCCAGTTCACCTGATCGCACTTCTGCAATCTGCACGCCTAACATCTCTGTGTGCGCTGCCTCCCACCAACTCGCTGGGCCCCCTCCAACCAAGGAGGCCATCACCCACGCTGTTTTAATGGCGTCTGCTCAATTGAATGCAACTCAGCCCATCCAGGCATTCACCTCCCCCATTGTGTCAGCTAATTCAGCCCCATCTGTTATTGCTGACGCCGTGTTTCTGGCTCCCTCCATGAGGGGCGATACCCAGCTACCTGGCCCCCAAACCCTCAGATGTAAGGTTGGATTAGCCGCACATTCTGGTTCACTAAGCACCAAATTGGGACAATCTACTCTTCCCAATGAGGTTTCAAATGGTTCGGATTTTGGAACTTCACACCAGTTCCAATCTCACCCATCCCATTTAAACCCCGTAATTGGCACTTCTCAAGTCGGCACTTTATCTCCATATGCTGAAAACGACCAATTCATCAATTACCCAGTAAATTTGCCCACGAAATCACAGCAAATACTCGGGCTGAATTTACCCAAATAGATTGGGATGGTGATGAAACATCGCCCTCCTCCCAATTGGCTGGAGTAAATTCCATTCTGGATGGGCATACCCAATTTAGCGAGGCCCAACAATCCGCCCCTCAATTTAATATGACGCCAGCAACTGCTGTAACATTCCAGCAACAAGGGAACTCCGCAAGCTTGTCCAAACCACCAGCTCACACTCAACCCGCGATTGCAGCCCAAAGCAAACACAAACTTACCAAAGGAGCCACTGGGGCGTGGCAAAAACCTCTGGCACCAACGCTACCCAAAGCTGATCCCTGTGAAGTGGCGTTTATTGATGATGTTAAGAAGAAATGGGCCGAAACTAGAGCGCAAAAAGCTCTACCTCACTCAACCCTCTCCCACGCAATTCGCCTTTATTATGAGCATAATCCTGTTGAATTCTATACGGAGGATTACTTCTCATACTTTGCAGTAAATTGTGGAGACATTCCTAATTAACACCACCATCCATGAATCAATGGTGGGCCAGTACATCGATGTGGGCTTCAATGAAGCTGCCCTTGCTGACCATGCTACCACCCTCCAGGTTATTATTCCACGTGGATCTCTTCACATCTCCCACACACGCTCTCACCTGGAGAAAATTTCATGGGTTACTTTTTCCAACCTACCAACGACTGTTGATCCTGAGCCTCTTAAACTGGCGCTCCATCGTGGTTTAATGGAGTTTGGGTCTGTTCTTTCAGTGGACTTTAACGTCCCCTCTTACTATGCTCCCACTCAAAGAGCTCGCACTGCTAGGGCGTCGTTCATCCCCTCTCCCACTGTATCCCGCAACATTGAGGTTATTCCTCATGTGACGGTAGTTGGGGCATGCCCTGAGATCTTTTTTGTCGACCCTGATCAGGCGCGCCCCCGGTGTTCATGGTGTAACGCCCTTGGACACTTGTATAGTGGCTGCACAGCTCGAAAACAAGCCCTCTTAGCCACCACCCAGGGGCCTAAACCAGGCCAAAAACGATCCCACGTGGCCGCAGCAGCAATTCCACAACCCACACAATGGGTTCCCGTTCAAGACCTGTCCCCTGAGGCCTTACGCCTAGCAGTTGAAACAGCTAACCCCACTATTGGTATGGGATACCTTTGCGCTCATGCTCCCTTCCAGTGGGCACCCCCTCCAATCTCCTAGAGTCAACTCCCTCTCTCACCAAGCGCAAGGCATCTCCCACAGGGTGCCCCTCGTCAGCCACCCCCACTCAGGGCTCCGCGGCACCTTACCAACCTCCACCAGCGATTTATTGCATCAACCCTCAGCTCCCAATGGAGCTATGCCCACCATCATGGACTGGCAACCCGCGGCCTGCGGTAGAAGTGCCACCTCAAAGAGTCCTACCCCAACCCCACAGTCCATTTCGCGCGGATCCTTTGCAGTGTTGGGGGAAGTGAATATGGACTCAGACTCATCAAATGGGGACACCGCGGAGGTCACCATTGAGCACCCTCAGGTCCTTCCCCTGCAACGGAGCGGGGGCAGCATCCTAGGCTGGCTTACTGGGTCCTCCGCCCCCACCCTCTCCGCCCCCTCAGAACCCTCGACGCTCCTCACGGATTGCAGCTAATAGTCAAGATAAAGGACTCAAAACTAGCCGCCTCACAGCAGCAGGTTTAAGCGCTGGCAACCCCCCAGGACATGGAGGGGAACAGCTATGAGTCCCCATGGCAGCACCCTGGCCCTGCAATCCATCAACGAATTTGGGTTGCGGGACTTTAAGCGGAGAGCCCACCTCCTTCGCAACTTCAGGTCAGCACAAATTGACATCTCTGCTGTCCAGGAGCCCCATATCCTCCTCCACGAACAATCTGCATGGAATGAATAGTTTAGAGGCAACTCCTTCTGGACAAACCATGCCGCCCTTATTGTTTTGAATCCCCGGGTTAAAACCCATTATTTTTCACAATATCTAGGTGGCCGCCTCATACTGGCCAAACTCACCACTCCTGACTTCTCCTTCTTCGCTGCAAGCATCTACCTGACTAATGCAGGTCAGGAGCAAAATCGGCTCTTGGAAGAGATCGTCCAACTCAATCTCCCACGGAATACAGTCCTCTTAGGAGATTTCAACACAACCATAAGTCGCGTCCATGACTCTTACCCCCCTGCAGCAAAGGACCGCCCTGAATCAAGTCGCCTCCAGGATTTCCTTCGCCTGAACGGCTTTATAGATGAGCTTCCACCCTCCGCGTCTGGCCTAGGTTTCATGAATAGGATCCAGTATGATGGAAGAGCTTTCCAGTCAGCGTCACGCATAGATATGGCACTGATTGGCCCCCTGCTAATTGGCCGCGTCTCCTCTCCCATCTCTCGTGACAATCATCTGATTGATTACAGGTCACTCACCGTTGTCCTCACCACTACGCTTAGACTGTCGCGTAGGTTCTGGCCTAGGGTTACCCCAGCTCTTCTCAACAACCCCTTCACTAAGGAGAAGCTGTCTATGACCATCCGGGAGACTCTCACCTCCCCCACACCACCTGCTTGACCACAAGGCTAGATGGGCGGTGACCAAGGAGGGCATCACCCGCGTTGCTTACAACTGTGCCAAATCCAAGATGACTGCAGCTCGCGCCAGGGTCAAAAGGGCGGAAGCCAGAATCAGACATCTAAAGCGAAACTGCCAGCCTTCGCCCTCTCCCAAATGGTTGGAAGACGGGGAAGCGGCGCAGGAAGCACTCCGCTTGGAGCTCACACTGCAGGAACAATGGGCAGCAAACTTTACAACATCCAGTTACTATGCTCAATGGGAACGCCTCACCCGCTTCTTCTTTCAGAAACAGAAAGCCCGGTCAACAGCGCAGGAAATTACTGCACTGAAGATTGGCACTACAACCACTTCGGATAAGGAGGAAATCACGCAGGAACTACACCGCTTCTACTCCAGCCTCTTCCATGCCACCCAGGTGGACCCATCGGACATCCAAGACTTCCTGTGGCGGGCTCCAGAGCCGCCCAATGACCCACGGGCTGATGAGGCTCAACTGGCGCCTATTTCCATCCAGGAGGTGATGGAAACCCTTCTGAAATCCCCACGGCTTAAAGCCCCAGGCCACAGACGGAATACCCTTCGAGGTGTACCTTCTGGAACCTGCAGTGATAGCCAGAACCCTCCGCGACCTCTTCGCTGCACTCTTGGTGAATGGCGAGGTTTTCCCTCACTACAGAGGCTCAATAACGACCCTCATTCACAAGAAGTCAGACCGTGAGAACCTGGCGAACTGGAGCCCCATAGCGTTGATCAACACAGACCACAAGCTCTTCACGAAGCTTCTGGCCAACCGCATCACCAAATGGGTGTCACCTCGCCTCTCCCCATCCCAGCACGGTTTTATTCCATGGAGGTCGTTATGGGACAACTATAATGACCTTCACGTGACTTTGACTGCTAACTCTCGTAAGGTGAATGGCTTTGTGGCTCTCCTGTATATGGAGAAAGCATATGATCGGGTAGCCTGGAAGTATATTGATGCTTCCCTGGCCCGCTTCCATCTCCCACCCGCAGCTAGGCGCTGGATATCAGCGCTCTATGACCAGCTCCACACCAGAGTCCTGGCGCCAATGGGTTTTACAGTGGCAGTACCAATTGGACAAGGTCTCCGGCAAGGGGACCCCCTGAGCCCTATCCTTTTTAACATCACCCTTGACCCCCTCTTGGCCTCCTTACAGGACAAGCTAACAGGGATTCTGGTCCCAGGTAAAGCCCCCACACGCACCATGGCATTTGCAGATGACACTGCCATTGCATTTGGCTGCCCTGGGGATGTTGCCCTCGCTGCTGTGACCATTGAGAGGTACACCAAGGCGTCCAACGCCATGATCAACACCTCCAAGACAACAGTTGTACAGGTCGGCTCCCCCACCTTCCCCCACCATTTGGCATTGAACCTGAGCGCGGTATCTTCCGTCACCTGGGCGTTCTCACCAACCAACAAGGAGTTGCGCTAAAAGACAATGAGGAATTGCTCCTCGCAGCAGTTAACTCCAGGATTGCCAGCTGGAACTGGCGGCACATCACCCCCAGGGTCGAGCTCTGATGGCCAATGTGTTCCTCCTCTCCAAAGTCTGGTTCCTAGCGCACGTCTGCCCATTCACAGATGCCTTTTATACGCGGCTTAATGTACTCCTCCGCTGTTGGATCTGGGGTCAAACCATCCACCAATGGCCCTCTCAACCATTGCCTGACCCTGCAATGAAGGGGGCCTAGGGCTTCTGGACACGCGATCCCACGCCACCACAATCTTCCTGAAGTTCCTATGGCCGATTGTCTGCTGGGACGCGACCCCCATGCCCAATGGGCGCCCGCCCTCCGCCAGTCAGTGTCAGCAGCTCTGGGTTTTCCTAGAGCATCTCTGACCTCATTAGGGGAGTGGCTCACAAATCACCCAGGCCATCGCCTGAAACCATCCTCATCCCCTACTGGAACCAGGCTCTCCTTACCCTGAAACGAGTCGGCGCGCGGATCCACCATGCCTTCCCATACAGAAGGGAAGTCCCTGGCCTCAGCCCCCATCGCCATGCAATTGTGCACAATGGAAAAGTTGTCACAACTCGCCTCAACCCCCAAGATCGTCCTCCCATCCGCCCAAGACTCCTTGAGCTCCTCCCTCCCTCCGTGAGATTTGACCTTAAGGAATTGTGGAAGGACGTCTATCACCCCATCCTGTCAGAAAAGGTGTCCAACACCTTATGGAGGGTACTCCACTGTTCATACAGGACAGGGGACCGGACTAGCCCTACCTTCCAGCACCAAAGCTGCCCCCGCTGTGTGGAGCCTATTGAATCCCACCTCCATCGTTTTTTCACCTGTCCAGGTGTCGCCGCATTTGGCCAAAGGCCCGCGCGCTCCTCCATGCTCAGCCCTGGTCTGGACACCCTGTGCAAGACCTCATGTTCGAGCAGACATTGCCTGGTTGCCACCAACCCCTCCGTGTTCTCGCCTATGCCACAGCCATCTGGACCATCCATAACTCCTTCCTTCGTGCTGCCTTTGACCAGCAGGTGTGGACCCTTCCACACATGATCACCCACTTTCAGGTACACTTTGAGATGGCCCTGAAGGTCTGAACTATGTCGCCAACCCTCCCCCGCTCAGTTGTCACTGCAGCATGGCTCTGGCGCGAAAACCCCCTCCCTTTCTCGATGCCTCCTCCCTCCCCTTCCCTCGCCTCAGGCTCTTAGGAGCCCAGGCGTAATTCAATAAACATCAATGAATCCCCCCTCAGGTTGGGACCATCTAGTACTAAAAAAAGCTAATCAAAGAGAAAGACTGAAGCTCAAACAAATAATTGATGAGAAGCAAAGATCCTGAATGATGAGGACTCAAGCGCCCCAAATGCCACATAACACCTAGTCACCCTATAAATATTGAAACCTTTTGACAATAATAATTATCATTTATTCCGTCAAGCGAATTTATACCTATTTTTCTTTCATAATTACATTAATTGGTACCATATACTAAGATAGTACATAATACTAGATCATAAAGAGGCAAAAGTGCTACGCCATCACCTCTTTAATCCATTCTGAAGTATCAAGCATTCCTGAAGACCATTTGCAACTTCTGTTATTACTTTTTTGAGCACCCCAAATTTTTATATTTTTTTTGCAATAAACCAAAAACAACATATCAATTTCACTCCATCCTAACTTGGCAATTTAGGATCAACCAATCATTTGATTTGCCAAGAAATCCCATCTATCTTGGAAATTTGGAGCATCGCTCTCAGGGTAGCTTAGTCCCACTACTATGAACATCTTCCAGCCCCACTCCATTCCTGCTGCTAACCCTGTATGGGAATCCAAACCTCGTTAATATCTGTGGGGCCTTAATGGGCCCCTGCTAGAATTCAATTTGCTGCAGTTCATATCATCCGACCCATTTGCTAAATTTGCTACACCCATCCTCTCAAAAGGTCCCATCTGGGCGCTGAAGCCTCAACCTATTTCTTGTTCATAAAGATAACTCCCTTGAAGGCCAGCAACCATGGAACCCTGAGGAGTTTTCAGCCTCACAGCCTCGCCCACCCCTGGAGTTGCCCCTTCAAGACCAGCAGTTGCCCCATTGAAGACATTTGGTTTGTCAGGTGGCCTTTGTAAGTTGGTGATTTTTCTACCCTCATCTTGAATGATATTACACCCCTCCTCAGATTGTTCAAACTTCTGAGTCCTTGGCATTATAGGTGCTCCATTAGTTTCTCACGCACTTTGACTCGAAACCTAGTCTTATTATCAACATATGTTTGCTTGATGTAGTGACCAATC
Organism: Massospora cicadina; assembly: GCA_022478985.1. Taxonomy (NCBI): domain Eukaryota; kingdom Fungi; phylum Entomophthoromycota; class Entomophthoromycetes; order Entomophthorales; family Entomophthoraceae; genus Massospora; species Massospora cicadina. Next base: position 107,471 of record JAKSZP010006615.1, on the reverse strand, counting down.
ACCTATGCACTACCCTCCAATCTGGTACATGTGGGGCATTGCTTACACAGTTAATATGAAGCTACACTCACTATGAAACCTGGTGGTCTCCTTCTGGTCTGTTGTCTCTAATCCAAGCCTGCAAGTAGGTCCTGGTAAGATATAGAAAAGCTTGTTAAACCCCAATTGTCAGAATAAAACCTGCAGAAAACATGATATGGATATAGTCAATCCTGTCCCCTCTGACAAAGTTGCCATCCAGGTACTGGATTCCTTGGCGGAGCTCCAAATGAGTTTCTCCACTGAAAGTTGTATGAACCCATCCCCCATCAACGCCCAACAAAGTGTAGATCTCCTAGATGTGTTGGAAAGAGATGCCAACTACTGGGTGATGGGGGTGATTGCTCTGCAGCCAAGATGGGGAACCCCACTCCGCTACTCATACTGATCACCTCAATGGTACAGGCCCCTGAGTTGAGGGCTTTGCACCTCTCTCCGTCTCTTTGCCCTAGGTCAGGTGGCTGTAGAGCTAACACCCTCATTGAAGCTTTTGCCATGTTAGTTCCCTCAGTGCCAATCCCACTGGAGATTGCAGCCTCCACCTTCTGGGCCACCCTGGCCTTTATCTATGCTTCCCACCCATCTTAGTACTCTCTCCTAGGATACTTAGAAATTGCCTTCTCAGTGTCACGCTTAATTGTTTTCAAGCCCTTCAATGAACCCGCACCAGCCATACTTGTCCTTGCTGCATCCCAAAACACCACTTCTCTCTCATTAGTGGGTAAGGATATGGTAACTGTATCCCAGGTATTTTGGCCCCGCTTACACTTGGGCCTCCCTCACCTCATCCCCAAAAGTTCTTGAAGTTGGGACCAATCCTGGATTCTTCTGCTCCTGGGAGGCAAATGAAGTGAGGGCTCAGGATGTCTCGCCTCCAGAAGACAAGCAGCTACACTCAAACCATACTCCAATGCCTCCCCATGAGCTCCTCTTGTCTATGTATCCTTGTCCCTTGGACAATGTGAGCCCAGCTCACATCTCAAATTCTGAACCCTGCTTCCCTCCAAAGGAGGGTGAAAAAGGAATAATTGTGAATTGCTAACTTCCAATCTAGAGGGATGAGCAGCCAGCATGCTGGAGAAGCAGACTAGCCCTACACCTGACAAATGCCCACTCCTCATGTGTCACGCCTCTACTTCAGCCGCTCTCCTTAGCTGTTCCTAATAAAGAAGATCAGGACTGAAAATCTATTTCAAGTTATCTAACACAAGGAGTCTAGTCAAATTACTGCAAAAGCCTATTTAATACAGGCGTGGCGGGAACTCCATATACCTTTAGTAATTAAATCCCTAGATTTATAGATGGAGGATGCCTCATCTGTACTAGACGTCTCATTAGGTCCCATGAAGTATCACCTTATATATCGCCTATTGAATGTTTTTTAGTTCACAACTTTTGCTTTTGTGGCCATTTCTCAGCGGTATAAAACCTGTTATATCCTTTGATCATGGAAGTTGGATGGTAGCGCCAGAAGCAGGTTAGAATCAATCTACTCAGAAACTTTCTCTCCTTCACAAATTGTAAGCTCAGTGGAGAATTTCTTTTGCTTGACACCATAACCATGTGTACCTTGTTCAGCTCAATATCTCCCCTTCCCCATCTGTGGACCTCCCCCCAGACTTTACTCCCTTCCTTGCTCTTTACAAGGACGTTTTTGAAATGTCCTTGGTGTTACAAACTGATGATTTTTAAATGTTTGCAGGGTAGCCCTGCTGATGAACAGGGATGACAATATGAAGGTTGCCTACCCACAACGCAATGTTATAGCCTTAATAAACACAATCCCAACAGTCTGTGAGCAGCAAACCTCCAATTTTAACTTCTACTAAAAGTTTCGCATCATATCAACCAGCGCTAGCACTAAGTACAGCGCCTTACATCCTCTAGAGCTATTAGATTGGGTAGATAAGCCAGCTCCTTCAACACCCTAGCCTCTCTCCTAAGTGGTCTGCTAGTCCTGCATTCATCCTCACCCAAAGTGATTTGGCTTCTCCCCCAATCATTGAAAAAGATATTCACCTTCAGCTCCTCAATTATCAGTAAATTAGGGAACCAGAATCGCCCTTGTGTACTCATGAGGTTTCCTATTTGTGGTAACAGTTGAGTGTGGGAAGGGCAAACTACAGCACCTAAATATCGGGGGTACCAACTCTGAAGATCACACACTATTGAGCTTGGCACCATAAGTAGAAATACAAGGTAAAAGAAAAGTCAGTAAAAAATACTATATAAAAAATTGCTGGTCCATAAATAGAGCCAGCCGGAGATTCAGAGAATGCAAGTGGGAGCATTATATTGGGAACAAGCGTTTGAGGATAGATGAGAGGTATATAGGCAGCATATTGGGAACTGTAGTTAAACGATAATATAATAATTTGGCTCAAAATAAATTTATAAATTTAACTTAAATTACAAATAAAACCTAAATTGCTCTTGACCCAATTTGACCATGTTTTCTGCTAATTTTCTCACTTTTACCTACATAAACTCAAAACCTCCTCATGAGTAAACCCATAGGGAGAGTCAGGCCTAGCTTCCAACTAGACCTGGGTATAATGTGGCGATCGCCATAGTCAAGGATACACCTTAGATAAAGAAATGAGATTTTAACTTCTCAACCAACTAATCAGGCTATGGAAAGCACTACTGCACACATGATTGACATCTGACTCATTCATTATATGTATTCACCATCCAACTTCCTTCTTATCTCTGATAACTATAAAAATTTATTTATTCAAGATTTATTACAACCAATCAGCATGATCCCTGTAGTGAGAACAAGATGTTGCAGACTGGCACTTTTGTAACGGTGACATGTTATCCTTACAATGGGCAGGAATTATTGTTTGCCATTTTCCCTCACAGCTCCAAGAAAATAATGTTTTGGGTCAAATTGAGCCAAAACAGGAAAATGTCATACATATGAAAGTTAGATATAGTATACAAATGAATTAAATAGTGCTAATGATTACATCAGCCAAAAAGACCCTGGCCAATTCCTGGTGTAACCCCACAAATTTGGGGTAACACAATTTTGAATCCCAAATGGGCAATTAGCATAAAGTCAGGCAGTCAAATTGCCCTGACCACACAAGGGAACCTGGGAGTTTATCAGTGGTATATTCTCCCTACCACATTCAAATCCCTTCAAACACCCAAGCGGGGACCACCCCCTTTTATAGGCGTAGTAAAGTCCCCCAGAGTGAAAAAATTTTAGCTAATGGGGATTGGCTTAAATTCATTAAATCGTTACCCATTGGCTGTTCTGCCAAAAATTAACTCCCCATCTTTCATTTAGTCAAAATAAAGGATTTTTCTAGTCTTCAATAGACTGAACTTGCATATTTCCTTATTTGGACTAAAACAAGCCATCCCAAACTTACTAATGAAATCCCTTCAACCCTCAATGCCATTTTAAATACTCAACGGTTAGATATTGAGAGGGTTCATTTCTCCCAATATGGTGACACTAATAAAATTTATAAACCCCAAATTTCGATTTATTGTGTTGTTTAACCTTTTTATTTATTACTTTTTGTGGAATCCAGCGGCGTCTAATCAACAATGAGCATCAAAAAAGCTGGATTCCCACAAAGTGGTTCTCACTACAGGGATACTTTGTACACCAAATTATCAAAATCAAAGATGGAGGCCTTTAAAGTGAGTAGCCCTCAACTTCTTCATTTCCAACTGAATTAAAAGTAGTTGCCCTGGAAAAGCAACTCGCCAGCGTTCTATCTCATCTTATAGAGCTGGAGCAGCGCCCTTTAAAACACCCTCTTAAGGGCAAATATGCCCCTGTGAAGAGAGAATTGCTTTGTTTTTCTATGTTTATGAAGCTGCCATGTATGGCACAAAGGATAAGCAAAAGGCTCAACACATCCTTCCTTGCTTTAGTAGACTAGCACAAGAGATGATAGTTCCTTACATGGACATTCTGATTCCTGGGCAGAGGTTAAGAAGGCTCTTTTGGTTGAATTTGGATCAAAGTAAAGTCTACACAGGTAAAAACAGGCCTTTATGCGCCTTAGCATATATGAGGGCGAATCAACCATTGACTTTGATGAGCAATTTTACCTCACTGCGCAAAGTTTGTCAACATCTAACATGGTAACCCTTGATGATGATATCGCAGCCATGTTAACTGGGTTAGCCTTTCAACCATCTCTAGCCAAGCATCTCATCTCAGTGAAATGACACTTCAAAAACATCTACAATATAAAAGAGGCTCTGTTAGATGATGCCGATTTCCATACATGTGCACCAACAAATGAAGTGGAGGTGAAACATTCAGCTCTAACCATTGAGGAGTTTCCGCCTGTAGAACAATTGGGAGTGAGCCACCTGTGCCTATCCTCTCTTTTGAAACATGCTTCTTCAGTGTGACTTTGAAATGATATCACGCCCTCATGTAAATAAGAGCCCTGTAAAGTAGTTAATACTACACTTCCTGCATGAGATTACTAAAGCCATTGTGCCTTCCCCTCACCAAGCTGGTAGTTGTGCACCCTAAGGGTAGCCCTTGCAATAATAAAGAACTTGCTGAAAAGACAAATTGTCAAAAGATAGCTACCCAACCTCATGTGGCCATCTCCCCTACCTCAATTGCGGCCTTGCCAGTTGTTAGAAATATCCTTGGGGATGAATCTGAGGGGGGTTTGATAAAATTTTGACTACTACTTATCGGGAGCTCCTGCAGAAGTGGAAATCCCAATCAATTGAATGCTGAAGGAGTAGACAAAACCACCATACCTGGGGAAACGTACCTCAGACAAATTTAGGGTGTCCAAAAGTTATTAACACTGCCAGATGTCGATGAGTTCTTAAATAGCTTGATTCAACCGCATCAGAGGGTCCATACCATTAAATCCATCCTGGATATATAACCTGAGACTGCTCATAAACTAACTCTACTTTCGGCTCAAAAAGGTCTTGGCCATATCTCCTAACTTTGGAGGAACACTCATTAAGATTGAAGTGGTCACTTGAAAGTCTAAGTAATGTCCATTCCTGGATACTGGCTCTTTGATTAATGTAAACTCCACTAAGCTTATCAAGAAGATAATGCTGGAGCCTGACTTGGAGTAAAATCAAGAATTTGGAAACTCAGGACCAAATAACACCCATGCCATTGGGCAGACTCTTCCCTTCTTATTTAAATTGGGAAGCTCATCTTATTGGCCCCTGCAGTGGCCTTGGACAACAACATCTATGATATGCTCATAGGCACCCAATTTTGTGATTGAGTACGAGGGAATAATCAACATGAAGCAAGATTTTCTTTCATTACTCAACTATGAAGTTCATTTAGTCTTATACAATAAAGAACCCAGCAATAATTAGTACTCTTGCCTGGTTGAATATCCCTTTTCAGCTTTGACTTTGCATTATTACACCTCTGGGCGCAACACAAAGAAATTGCCTAATTCAGTGAAAACTAGGGACAGTTCTCTTCCTTTCTATGCTGCAGATGAGGTCTTGATTTAGTATAGTGAACAACGAGTGGTTAACACAAAAATCACTTTAAATCCCACATCAATGTTTTTTGCACCTCGTAAGTCTTGAAGGTGTTAGCCCCTTGGAGCCTCGGGTATTGCCTAGGATATTAGACCCAGCCTACCAGAGGCCAATTACTATTTTTCTGGGAAACTTCACCGGAAAGGATTTATTATAAGAAAACACCATGATTATTGGCCAAGGTTTTTTAATCCTAAAGAAATTGAACATATCCACTACATTGGCTCTATGACGGTTTTGGGCTTGCCAATAGCTAACTTGGTATGTAACTTACCAACGTTCATATCTCGGATGATTTGACCCCAGATGAGCTGGCAAAAGTCCATACTTTACTAAAAGCTATAATGACATGTTCTTATAGTCAGACAATGACTATGACATTATTAAAGGCTGGTGTCACTCCATCAATGTGGGTGATGCCCATCCTATTAGTTCCAAACCTTATCACAAGTCAAAGGCGGAAGAACAGCATATGAGGACAGAGCTTCAACAGTTACTCGACGTGGGGTTACTAGTTCCTTCACAAATCCCTTGGTCTTTCCTCTTTTGTTAATTAAAAAGAAATATGGAGGTCATTGGGTAGTCATGGACTACCGCAAACTAAATAACCTCATAAAAAAGGATAGCTATCCTATACCCGCATTTATGATGCCCTGGCACAACTCTCTGTCTCAAATTTCTTCTCCGCCATGTACCTGGCTAGCGGCTAATGACAAATGGACCTTTCACCATGAAGACTAAGAGAAATTGCTCCCATTTGTAGTGAGGGTCTCATCCAATTAACCTGATTACCTCAAGGGTTGTGTAACGCACCTACATCTTTTCAGCGTGTGATGGACCACATTTTGCAGGACCTGAAGTTAACTTGTGTCATCATATATCATGATGACATCATAGTGTTCTCATGAAACTTCAACGAATATCTTGATCACCTGAAGGAGATGTTATAACAGTAATGCAAATCAAATTCAAAGTTGAAGCCCTCAAACTGCACTTTCTTCCAAAAGAAATTGATTTCCTTGGACACTCCATTTCCCAAGAAGGAATCCAACTTATGCAAGACAAGGTTTAAGCAATTTCAAAAATGCCTCCCCTAAAAAGTTACGGGATATTAAGGTATTTCTAGGGATGATAGGGTATTACCATCAATCTATCTTTTAGTTTGCTCAGCTCACCGAACCCCTTGTTCACCTATTGGCGAAAAACACCCCTTTTTTCAGAGGAAAAACCAAACAAAAGGCCGCTTTTAAGATGCTTAAGCAACTGCTAAAACAACGCCCTATCCTATGGCACCCAGATTATAATAAACCTTTATCTAGTTTACTGACGCTTCATACTATGCCGTTGGGGCCATCTTAGCCCAATCATATGAAAATGATGTAGATCATCCGGTATCCTATTTCAGTAAGATGCTTTCAAAGGCGGAGTGCAACTACAGTGTCACAGAGAAGGAGTGCCTTGCTTTTCTGTTAGCTGTAAAGCAAACCAAACCCTTTCCTGTATGGGTTCACCTAACTGTGGTTACCAGTCATGCTACCCTAAAATGGTTACTGAACATGAAGGATCCTACTAGCTGGTTAGCTTGCTGGGCTCTAAACCTCCAGCATTATGACATGAAGATTAAACACCATGCTAAAACCTATCATATAAATGTTGGTGGGTTAAATCGGCTGCCAGTTCTTCACTTAGATAATAGTGACTTTGAGAGTTTATATGACCTCTTAATGACCCCCAAAAAATAGGAGGATGAGGATGATCCTGTACAAAAAATGTTAGTTCGGCACTATTACAACACCAAAGTGGAGAGTGGGAATTTTTATAAGAAGGTGAGGGTAAAGTGGTTGCCTTATCTAAAGCCCTTGGAACATTTACCTGCTATCCTAGAAGCTCACTCCACCCTAGGTTATGGGAGCAAAGAAAATCTATGAGTGGATTTAGAATTGACATTATTGGGAAGGGATTATGGAAACCATTTTCAAAGTCTTGGATGTCTGTCTCACATGTAAGGAGCAATCCAATTTCAAGACTAGATACCAATATCAGTTAACTACCCCTTAACAACCGTTCCACACCATCAGCTTAGACGTAGTAGGTCTTCTCCCACAGACTACTGGTGGAATTTATTTTAGTAGCCATTGACCACTTTACTATTTGGGTTGAAGCCGTGGCTCTCCATGCCCAAACAGCCAAGGCCACAGCCACATTTTTATATTAAAACATACTCAATCATCATGGCGTCCCCAAGTACTACTCTGTGACAATGGCAAGAACTTCACCTCCAGATTAGGCAAAATCCTGGCCACTTCCATAGGAGACATCAACTTTTCTTGGCTCCATATAATCCATCTACTAATGGGACTGTGAATGGAGCAAATAAAACCTTAGTTTCTATTCTACTAAAAATGGCCTCTTCTGATCCACTTCATTGGGATCAATTCTTACCTAGTGCTCTTATGGCCTACCAGATTCGTTATCACCAGATTTTTTATATCCCCATTCAGTGTCAAAAATGGGTGGTAACCAGGAATACCTGCCCTTTTAGATAAAGATGTATTCTCCTCTAGAGCTAAGAAACCAATAAACCATGAGTAAGATTGTCTCAGCACATTATCCAGTTCCCATATGAGGCTATGACCAATCTAGCCAAAACGGTGCTTAAAAGAAGGGCAGGCTGCCAATGAATTTTTGAATCCCTACCTACATTCCAAGTGTCTGACCAGGTTCTGTATTATCATAACCACATCACTCCTAGAAGTGGTAAGCTTGGGACAATCTGAGAAGGCCCTTTCGTCATAACCTATAAGAGAGGTGCAGAGTACTCTATCAAATCCTTGGCTACAGGGAATACCATTAACTGGGTACATGGCCACTTCCTATGGCATTATTCTCCCCCCATCATTTTTGAGGTGGGTGCTGTCAGACGTTTGCCCTCCCAGATTCAATAAAAAAATGTTTTGGGTTAAAATAGGATGAAAGGGGGAAATGTCAGAGATTTACAAGTTTGCAATTGTGATAAGAATGGCTTTAGTAATAAAAATATCATTGGCTAAAGGACCCTGGTCAATTCTCAGGGGAACCCATGAATTGGGGTAACACTTCTGTTATTTCTCGGCGTCTGGGATCAATTATGCTGAGTTGGATTTGCACAGGGTATTAGCCACTGAGCAACAAAATTGGACAATATGAGGATCACTGACTTCTTTAATAAAACTCTATAAAATACATATGGAGCTATTGCCCCTTATTTCTACCTTTATTTTTAATATAACTTGCAGACTTTTCTGCGCTCCTATTTCCCTTGTAAGAAAACTACCCCCTTTAACCTTCCATGAGACTCTTTATACCTTAGTTCTCCAGCTGGATGCAGCCTCAGCTTGGTAATCTTTTATTCCTCTTCCTTTTCAATATTTACTTGAGGTACGCTGACCTGGGGATGGACATTACCAAAATCACAAAAAAATAAAACCCAATCAAAAATGAATGGAAAGATAAAATTAAACCGAAAACCAGGTGGGTAGCGGAAACTGCTAACCCACCATGGCTGAGGGTGAGGGGGGTCAGGCGGTTTGTCCTCAGACAATTCCGCCGTGGCCATTTCATTTTGGTTGAAAAAAACAGACCCAAGCGGAGAGCCATGGCGTTGGGGCATCTGCGTAGTGGGGGTGAAAGACATTGTAGTATGAGTTCTCAACCTCTTCATCAAGATGAGCGCGGTATATTGCTTCAACAAATTCCGCGATATGAAATTCAGCTTGAATGTGGGTTTTTGGGGAATTTGGCAAAATTGGAGATACTCTGGCGGGTGAATTTAGCAGATGGGTTAAATTTGCTAGTTTGGTGACATGTATGATAGCAGCTTTGGTATCATTAAACAACTTTGAGATGTCACTGCAGGGAGATTTGGGGAAATTTGGGGGGAGTAGAGTGTGGGCAGCCCTTCATGGAGTTTAGCAACTGATTTGGCCACTGCTTTGCGTAGGTTTGGGCAACAGGAAGAAGCCACCACAGCTAAAACGAGCTGGTGGTCGCTTTGGTAGGGGGCATCATTTGGTAGTGGAGTGAAGCGTTTGGGGGGTGGATTATTATCAAAATCAAGAAGGAAAACTTTGGCCTGACCATAATCAAACTGGCTGAGAGGTTATCCAGTTTTTTTACTCATGATAACTTTACCTGATTCATAAATTTCAGCCAGTAGGTCCCATGGATTTTGGTTCACAAGAATAGCAGATAAAGAATTGATGTGGGTAAGAGTTGACTAAGCAACTTAGGAGCAAATGGTGGTCCAAGCCTGACTCTTATTGGTGGGGGCAGATTTGGGTGGGTGAATGTGGGTAGTCAATTTGGTAGGGGCCAATTTTTCACTCTGGCCCATCAATTTAGAATGTTGGGTGGGAGAGGGCAGCAAAACGCCCCATTTGGGACCCACTGAATGTGGCTTCAGACCCACATCAGAGGAAGTGGCTAGGGGCAGGATTTTTGGAATGGTCGAGTCCCAAATAGAGGGGACAAATTTGGTGACCATTATCCACCTGAGCCCAAAAAGTGCTCAGGCGCTGCTGCAATATGAGCATGGGGGGAATTTGTTGGACGATGGCAGGGTGGTGGGGGATTATGGTGGCAGTGACATGAGGTGCAGCAAGGCGCTCTGAACCAGAAGGAACAGCGAAGACAAGGTTGGGGTTGTGTCCCATAAGCCATAAGCCCTGCCACCAACTGTTCATGTAAAATTTGGGGTGGGAGGTGGGAAGGAGATTCACAAATGACACCACCATTGTGGTGTCTGTTGGAAGGCGAGTTTAAGTGGTAGGAATGGGGGTGTTTTTGTATATTAGGGGGGTGGAGGCCGCTGCTGCAGCATCCTCCATTTGGAAGCCGATATTAAATAGCCCTCAAAAGGGCGAAAATTGATGAAACCAGCTGGTGCAAACGCAGTGGTGGCCACTTTGATTATTGCCTTGTCAGCATATGGGAATAAACGCCCATATTCAGCACAGAGGCAAAATCAGATATTGGATCTGGGTAGGGCGAGAGGATGGGGGCGAGAGGGGTGGATGCGTGCCAGATGGAGCGTCAAGTCCCATGGGGGGATAGATTGCCAGTAGAGTTTGGCAGACTGTTTGAGCCCGCCTAAATTTGTTTTCCTGCAGGGCAGAAAATGCTGGGAGGTGGAGCACCGCTGCCCCACGCTGGAGCAGCAGGCGGTGGATATGAGGTCTTTAACTGGAAAATGGACATGTGCAGACGGCGGTTGTAATTTAAGCTCTTGTTTTTTATAAGTTCGCTCAAAAGTGAGTTTGAGCGGAAGATTTCCTTCCTCTTTCTTTTCTGACTTACACTTGTTTGGATTGTCTCCTAACATAAATCCTCTCAATTCTCCAAATGTTTCCATCTTGATTAATTATAATTTGTATATCCCTTTTTCATAAATCTCTAGACTCATCTTGATCCCCCTCCAATCCGCCAATATGGGTAGTGTATTGTCCAGTCATATCAACTTCTCAACATTACCCCCTCTTTTACCGCTCAAAGTCACTTTTGAGCAATTTTAAATTAAAGTTTTATTTATCCACAGCCGTATGCCCAAACCTATTCTTTGATGTCCTTGGTTCCGCAGCCTGCTGTCCCAGTGTGGGGCAGCAGTGCACCCCCACCTAGCGTTTTCCGCCCCTCGGGCAAGCGCGTTTGGATGGGCTCAAACAGCCCGCCCACTGCTTCCAACCGTTTTGCCCCCCATGGGACTTAGCGCTCCACCTTTCGCGCGTCCACCCTTCTCGCCCCCATCCTCTCGCCCTCCCTCGCTCTGCCATTCGCTATTGCCTTAGAGTGGACTATGGGCGTTTGTTCCCATATGCCAAAAAGGCAATTATTGACCTAGCCACTGCAGCCTTTGCGCCAGCTGGCTTTATAGACTTCCGCCATTTTAAAAGCTACTATGACGTTGGGTTCCAATATGAGGAGGATGCTGAAGCGGCAGCACAAACTCCTCTAATTTATAAAAAAAACCCTATTTCCACAACCCATACTCACCTCCCTTCAGACACCATGCTGGTGGTATCCTTTGCAAATCTCCCATCCCACCTTCCACCCCAGGTTTTGTATGACCAGTTGGTCGCGGGGCTCATGGCTTATGGCACTCAGCCCAACCTCATCTTTGCCATTCCATCTGGTGCGGAGCGCCTTGCTGCTCCTCGTGCAACAGTCACCATCATACCACACCACCCTACCATAGCCCAACAAATCCCACCCCGCGCTAGTGTGGCTGCAGCACCTGATCATTTCTTTTGGGCTCAGGTCGATAATGGTAGGAAGATTTGTTCCCTCTGCTTTGGCCTCGACCATGCAAAAAGAGCGTGCCCTCAGGCCAAGTCTGCTACTGCGGCTTCTGAGCCCCCTCTGGAGGTTCAGTATGGGGCGCTTTTGCTGCCCCCTCCCACCCTCCAATCTCGTTCAGTGGGCCCACATGGAAAATCAGCCCCCCCCAAAACCTCCAGCCTCACTCTCCCACCTAAATCTACCCCAGCCAATCAGAGCATTGCTTGGACCACCATTGGCACCCAAGCAGCTGCCCATTCGCCCAATCCCACCCACCCAAATTTGAACGCCACTATTCCAGTGAACCAAAATTTCATGGGATCTATTGGCTGAGACTGACGAATCAGGTAATGTCCTTATTAGTAAGCATACAGGTCAACCTCTCTGCCAAGGTGATTATGGTCGGGCAGAATTTTTCCTTCCTGACTTTGATGAAACCCCTACCCTCGCCATTTTGCTCCTCTGCCCAATACAGACCCCTTCCAAAGTGACCACCAGCTAGCCTTAACTGTGGTGGCCTCTCCTCAGTGCCTGAAACTACGCACCGCGGTGACCCAGTCAGTGGTTCAGCTCCAGCATGGCTTGCCCACCCTCTTCTTCCCCCCCCGACTTCCCTGAATCTGCCTGCAGTGACATCTCGAAACTATTTGATGATGCTGAAGTTGCTGTTATGAATGTCGCAACGCTTGCTTCATTCAACCCCTCAGCCAAAATCACCCGCCACAGTATCTCCCTTTTCACCCAACTTCCTGAAGCCCGCAAATAAGCTGAAGTTCTCCTCGCAGCTTTTGTTGAAACACTTTCCCATCATTATCTTGATGCGGAAGTGGAAAACTCCTACTACGCTGACCTCAACCCCCACTATGCGGATGCCCCAATGCCCTGGCTCTCTGCTCTGATCCAGTACTGTAACCAACATCCCTTGATCAAGGTGGGTCTTTCTGAAAACCAACTTCCTGACCCCTCCTCACCCTCTGCCATGGTGGGTTAGCAGTTTCTGCTTCCCACCTGGTTAGTAGTTTAGTTTTGTCATTTTGAGTGTTGTGTTCAGTACTGTACATCCCCTGGTCGGTGTACCTCGAATAAATCAACATTACCCCCCTCTGACTGGATGATAGTCTCTTACTGTTTATATGCTTGAAGGAACTTCGCATGGACTTGGTTTATAATCTGACCTCCAGCGGGTTCCTTAATTGTGTAGACATCCATGCAAGTCTTCTCAATAATCTCAATTGGGCTGGCCCAAATGTCAGAGAGCTTATTTTTCTGTCCAAATCCATGCTGGTCGTGGAATAAAACATAGTTCCCCACAGCGAACAACAGAAGTCCGCTCTGGCGCTTCTGGTCAGCCACTTGGTCGCGAATCTTCTTGGCCAAAGTAGTGGAGTAGGCTTCTGTTTGCAACTTGATCATGGTATCCGTAAATGTCTTCAGATTTCTCTGAGGATTCACACCACCATTGTCCTCTACACACAAATATAGCAAGGCAGGAAGAGCCGGATGTTGACCATACATCAGTTGAAACGGACTATTACCAGTGGCCAAATGATAGCTAATATTATAAGTGAACACAGCAGTAGGTATAAGGGCACTCCATTCTGAGGGCTGATCCATTACCAATTTGCGGAGTATGTTCATTAGGGTTTCGTTGACTCGCTCCACCATCCTATTTGATTCTGGATGATAGGGGGTGGTCAAAACCCCACAAATCGCCATCAACTTGTTTAACTTTGGCAGGATATCTAAAGTGAAGTTGGTACCTTTATCCGTCAGAATGAACTGCGGGCAGCCATGCCACTGTATAATACACTCCATAATAAACTTGGCAGTGGTGACTGCGCCCAAGTCGCTAATAGCCTTTGCCTCCACCCATCAGGTCAAATGATCAATGGCAACTATTATATACCTGGATCGATTGGAATTAGTTAGCAGAGGTCCCACTACATCAATGAAAACGGTATGCCATGCAAACTGGGGTTTCACTAGTTGTTAGGTGGTTTGTCTTGTGGAAAGACTTTTCCACTTGGCACTGATGGCAACAACTAACCGTTTCCAATAAATCATAATGCATGCTTTCCCAGAGTATCAGGGTCACAAAAACTCTAGAATCTTCCAAAATCCTCCATGTCTTACAGCCCAATAAGCATCCATAATTATCAAGGGTCTAGACAAAGGCTTAGGAAAATTCAGCGTCAAGTCTCCAATCCGCTTGTATGATTCTTCCCCTCATATGAAGTTATTCTCCCTGAGTCCATCTAACATCTTAATCACCTGCAGTGGCTCATCCTGGTATTTGTTCGCCACCATCTTTTCATACATTATATCAACTAAATCCGCTATGATAGCGACCCCGGGAAATCAAGAAAGACAATCTGCATTTTGATGTTTTGCTCCAGGTTTATGTAAAATCTCAAAATCATATGCTTGCAGCCTAGAGCCCAACGTGCAAGCCATCCTTCCAGTTCATTCAGATTCTGTAGCCAGCGCAAGGAAGCGAGATCCATCAATACTTGGAATCTTACCCCATGAAAATATACCTGATACTGTTTGTAAGCATAGATCACCACTAGACACTCCCACTCAGTTACGGTGTAGTTTTGTTCATGACAGTTTAAGCTTTGACTATAGAATGTGACAGGATGTTACACGCTGTCATAATTTTTCTGGGATATTACTGCCCCAATAGCAGTGAGGGATGCGTCCATTTGTACTATGAACTGTTTGTCAAAGTGGGGTATTGCAAAATGGGTTCGCTTGCTAATGCAGTACTTAATACATCAAAAGCGTTCTGACATCATTCCAACCAATCAAAAGAAGCGTTTTTCTTTAATAACTTGAAAAGCGGGGCCCCAATGCAGCTGAAATTGGTAATGAACCGTCAGTAATACCCAACCATCCCCAGAAACACCTGAATGTCCCACTTATTTCCTGGCTGAGTCATCTTGCCTATTGCTTCCACTTTAGCCAGCTGCGGTTTAAGCCTATTTGAATCCATGACAAACCTGAGGTATTCCAATTGCTCTTTACAGAAATGGCACTTTCAAGGCCTAATTTTGATATTAGCGGCAGCGAGGCACTGAAACACTTGCCCCAAGTGGCCCAGATGCTCTGTGAACATTCGCAAAAACACATTGATGTCGTCAAGGTAAACTAAGATGCAGGACAGCTTTAAATCACCTAAAACCATATCCATGACATGCTAGGATGTAGCTTGGGCGTTACATAACTCTTGCGGCATGCGCGTCAGCTGGAACAACCCTCTTGAGGTGATGATCACACATTTCTCTTATTCCATTAATGGCAATTTAATCTGCCAATACCCTGAGATCAGATCCATGGCGGAAAAGTTTGCCCCACCCAATCGGTCTAACACATCATCAATATGTGGAAGAGGGTAGGAATCCTTCTTTGTTATGTTATTGAGTTTATGATAGTCAATAACCACCCGATTTGAGCCATCCTTTTTTTACAATGAGCACAGGTGATGCCTGTGGACTGTTTGATGGCTCTAGCATTCATTGCTTTATAAGTTTATCCACTTTGTTGGAGACAACCTCTTCTGCTGCTTTTGAACGTCTAATAGGACGCGAACAAATAGGAGGGTGATCCCCTGTATCTATCTGATGTACCACCCCTTGAGCGCACCCCAAGTCATGATTGTTAATTTGCAAAAATATCCCAATACTTTTCAAATAATTCCATAGCCTTATCTTGCTGATCCACAAATAATCCCATGAGCGCTTCCCGCGGAACCACAGTCAGTACACTGAATGAGGCATGAGCCAGTAGTCCGAGATATTCCCATGAGCCAAAGTCATAAATACAACGAACTTTTTCTATAAGGATGAAGTGTAGGTAAGCCACCACTTGGTGCCGCCGGATCATTATTGCCTTCTTCTGTAAATTTGCTAGCATCACTTTCACCTCCCCTTTCCCTGGTAGCAGTAACCTGGAGCCACATGTGGTTTGAGCCGTGAGTGATGGTGAGGCGCCATAATTTCTCCATATAGCCCCTTAGGGACAAAAATTATAAGCCCAGTCCCTATTATACTCTGGTGCCCAGATGGTAGGCTTAAAGCGCGCGTTGCTTGAAGCGGGATTCCTTTGTACTCATATATCTGATTGTGGAGGATCCTGGTCCGCTGACTCAGTCACTGATAGCAAACAGGAATCACTCCATCACTGTATGCTAGATTGATCTGACCAGAGTGGACTGGATCCATTGGAATTCCACTAGAGGAAAAATATACTGGAATATTTTGGCTAAACATAGTAAGGGTTTCTTCCTCCATATTTATTACAACGCCAAATTTCCTCATGAAAGCCACTCCAATTAACATATCATAGTGGTTATATGGCAAAACCACCACCGGAGCAAACACTTGGACTGACCCAAATCGTAAAGTCAATGCGCTATATGCTCCTTTTGACACAGTGCTGTGTGTTCCCGCGGTCCCATATACTACTTGATGGTCCACATCCAGTTTCAACATAAGTTTAGCCACCAACGGGGTGGAGACTATGTTCACAGGTGCTCCCATGTCTATGATAACGCGGATATTTGTGTTTTGAACGAATATGTCACAATAAGGTACATCCCAAGTAAGAAGAACCATCAGTGTTTATTACTTGTATGTTCAAGGGCTTAGTGTTATTCAAAAATGAAGAAATGCCCTTGCCAACCTGAGGGTACTCAATAGTAATTTTCTCCACTGGAATAGCTATGTTAACCCCTACTAAAGGAGCAACGTTTATCGAGGGATCCATGTCACTGGTGCTGGTCTGTTCCAGGATCTGCCACGCATATGGTTTCTGCACGTCTTGGTGGAGCTCAGCCCAATTGGGTAAACTCTTACTCTCAGAAAAGGAAGCAGGAGTATCTAACGAAAGCTTCTGGTATAACAAATCATCTGATAGAGGTTCAATTTCTACTCTGAAAGTCGTTTGGCAATTGTTAGGGACAAGTGAAGTGGGCTTAGTGGAGATAGAACATCCTGTCTCAACTCCGCTCAAGATTTTCTCTGCTTGATTATCTTAGTTGACATTGCGTACACTTGTGGTTTGCTAGGGCAATTAGCTGCATAATGCCCTCTTTGTCCGCACTGGAAGCAAGTGTTCATAAAAAGTGCATATATATAGTTTGGGCTGGAAGGACCAGGTTTAAAATTGCCGGTAAGGTTCCATGGTCGCGGTCAAACTGGTGAAGCATACATGGGATGGAAAGGGTTTACTGACTCATATGAGGGATGAATACATTCCAGCAGCTGATAACCCAGTCACTGCAGCCTATATTCAGAAAGGGATGGAGCGGGGGCAACAGAGATTTTTTGGGCTACTTTGGGGGCGCTGTTCATGGCAGAGAGTTGACATAAGGCATTCATGATTTGATTAAGTCTGGTATCTCCATCCAACACATGAGACATAGCATTATATAGTTCCCGATATGGTTTGACAGCTTTAATCATCGCTATACCTACATCCTCAGTGGTCAAACTATAAGTCCCAAGTAGAATGTGTGCTTCCACCAAAAACCGCTCATTGAATTCTGACAGTGTCTCGTTTTGGTAAAACTGTATAGTCATAATTTTGGCTTTCCGTTGAGACATCTTAGCAGCACCCTGAACAGCCAGATAACAATCACTTTTACTTGTGCATAAGACACTGAGATATTTGGAAAGTAGCAGGTCACTTGATCAGCGCTTTCCACATCTAAAGCGGACAGCAACAACTTAGCTTTTTGTCAATCAGTAGCCCCTTCCACAGAGAGAATTTAAACCATTTAAAGTAACCATGTAGGTTCCCATCATGACTGAAAGGAGGTAATTTTTTAATATGAATGAATGCACTTTGCTCTAGGTTCCTGCTGCAAGGGGCAGGCAAATTGTTTTTGGAGCGACTATGGGACCATCATTTGGTGCATTATCATACAGCTGGATGGATGAACTTGAACCCACCGAAAAGGAATCGGTAGAAGTGGTGTCGCGTGGGGGCTCCATCATACCACCCAATGGATATTCTTTTGCTGATCCATAACATTATTCCCCCAAGTCACCACTAACTGCCCCATTTCCCCCAGCTCTGGTAAGACCCACAAACTGTTCAATGATCAACTGCTCCACTTTAACTGAATAACATTTACACCATCCATCCTGATATTCCTGTTGCAGTGTTTTCATACTGATAATGCATTTCCTGGCATAATTCCCTTTCTTCATTCAGTTTTTGTTCCACAGCTTATAATTGTGAAAGAACTTCCTCAAGTATATTCTGCAGGTGGGTTTGCTGTTGACTTGCATTTTCTGCTTGCTGATTGGCATTGTTATTTGGTTAAAAAGGGAGGATCGTTTCTGTGCCAATTCCTCATTAGCCCATCAAAGGGTATTAAGGCGCCCTTGCATGTCTGCAAACTCTCTTGTCTCACCAATCGGAAGAGGAAAGGCTCATTAGCGCTCAGCCTGACTAACTACTTCCAGTTGTGTAACTTGACGAATAAGCTGGAGATACTTGGGAGATGTTGACCAAAGGATAAGCATATTATCTGTCGTTTGCTGGGTATTCCATTCAATATGGAGTTAGTTTACTTCTGTCAATAGAGAGCCAACTTGGGCCACCACTTGCTGTTCTATCAGGGTCATTCTTTCCTTGATCTGGGCAATTATGGCTTCAAGAGCTTCTGCCCATTTAGCTAGCTCCATCATACAGCGCTCAGTATTATTCCCCTTGTTTGTTATGTCCTTAATCCACTCTGCTGATAGGCCATGCTGATCCAGCAGTTCTCTTATTATTCAAGGTAATTCTGAATTTAACTGTGGTACCAGAATGTCTAATCGATGGTGGACGTCCCCAACACAATGATCCATCTGTGCCAGCGTCCCTTATATTTCTGAAAACAAACAATTAAGCAATCAAGCAGTAGGCGAGTATCATGCTGCTGTGCTTGTGCGAATAATAATACATCTCCAATTTCAATGTTATGGAAAGCCAGAACTTGTAGCAGCTGGCAAATTAAAGGTTACACATAAGCGACTAAATATTTCTCAATTCTGTGGGTACCGAGGTGGCGAGCTAACCCTGTAGTAGTTGCGTCCACAGAAAACATGTACAGCATATATCAATTTTCTTGATCGCGTTGGTTATAGAACAGACTCAGGGCATTTTCCTCAGTCTCATCTTTGTATAGGCGATATCCACACAACAGCCATTCCATAATATTTCTCAGTTGTTGGGGAGTCACATTTGTGGAGCAATTTTGTTGGTTGGTCGACAGCTCCAGGTAATTCTCAAATTGAAAATTAATCATAATTTCATCATCCCCTGGTTTGGTAAAAGTAGTAAATTTTGGTTTGGGTTAGGTGCCTCCTGGGCTTCTTCAGCATACTGCACCTGGAATCCGATCAGGTTCTATCAGAACAAATGAGGACTCGTCATTGTTTTTTACCAAACTATAGTTGCTAAGTGGCCCCCTGTAGTGAGCACCACTGTTAATTCTTGGCGTCTGGGCTCAATTCCGCCGAGTTGGATTTACACAGGGTATTAGCCACTGAGCAACCAAATCAGACAATATGAGGATTGCCGACTTCTTTAATAAATCTCAATAAAATATATGGAGCTATCACCCCTTATTTCTACCTTTATTTTTAATATAACTTGCAGACTTTTCTACGCTCCTGTTTCCCTTATAAAAGACTACCCCTTTAATATTCCATGAGACTCTTTATACCTTGGTTCCCCAGATGAATGAATCCTTGGCTTGGTAATCTTTTATTCATCTTCCTTTTCTGACTTACTCTTATTAGGATCAAATCTCGGTATAAATCCTCTCAATTCATAGAATGTCGTCATCTTAATTGATTATAATTCATATATCCCTTTTTCATAAACCTTGAGACTCGTCTCATTCCCCCTCTGATCTGCTCATATGGGTAGCATATCTTCCAGTCATAACATCTTCCCAACAACTTCTATGAATACTATACATGCAAATAACACAAAGTCGGGAAGTCAAATTTCCCTGAACATGCAGGGGAACTTGGGGAGTCCATAAGATGTTTCTCCCTAGGCCACATTTAGCTCAAAGCAAACACCTAAGCGGGGACCACCTCTATAAATATGCGTGGCAGGGGTCCCCAAGGTCTAATAAGTTTCTCTGATGGGAATTGGCTGAAATATATTAAATTGTTACCCCACAGGTACATCTTGCCTAAAAATAACTCCTCATCCATTGTTCAACCAAAGTGAAACAAGTTTTTTGAGCTTTGATAGGCCAAAATTTACATATTTTATAATTTGGACCATACTAAGCTATTCTAAACTTACCATTAAATTCCCTATAACCCTTGATACAGTTTAAATACTGAAAGGTCAGTTATCAAGTAAAATCATTCTTCTTAGCCCGCGCTCATATTAATAAACCTTATAAAGCATAGCTTTTTCATTAGTGTTGCTTAGCCTTTATATAATAAATCAGTTGTGGAATCCAGTGGCGACCAGCACCAGTGAGCAGAAATTAGCTGGATTCCCACAGTCTGTATTTAGTTCATCTTTACGTTTTTCAACATCACCGCTAATTTTCAGCTTTAAATCCACCTTCAAACCTTGTCAACAGTCTAGAGAACTATATCACTGATACTTGGCTTTGACTTTTTATAGTAAAATAAGATTATGTTCTTAGGGATAGTCTCCTCCTGATATGCTCCTTCAAAATTTTCATTTCTATCAGTGCAATCTTTTGATAACTTAGTAGCACTAAGGAATTTATGATCACCTGCATATTAATTGGAAACATGGCCACGTGGGAATTGGCCTCAGGGTAAATTACATCAAATTAGTGGTTAGCCTATCTGAACTGAGACCTGGAAGAATGGCCAAAGAAATTAATAATAAACCTGTTAACATCTAGTACTGAAAAAATAATAAACCTGTTAATGAAAAATTTATGTCAGCGTAGGGCAAAATAGTTGATTATAAGTATTAAAATATAAGATGATACAAATACCATACCAACAGGAATAAAATAACAAGTTATCAGAATTTTGATAGTTTCACTGTTGGGTGGTAGGGATTTGATCTTTATTAGTAATTAATATCAATTGAAGACGTTTAGGCAATGAAAGATTAAATTTAATATATTACTATCAAGTACATGCTTATTATATGAAAATTGGGGTTGTGGGGAAGAGCTATTATAGTAACTTAATTCTATATTAACATTAGTGTTACACCCAGATCATAAAAAAGCTCATGTATGAATGTCAATAAAACTTAAAATTACTTAACCAAAAAATAAAAAGATGGTTGGATAAACCAATTGCCACAGACCATCTAGTACTAAAAAAAGATAAACCAATTGCCACCAAAGGGTAGTTGTGTGTTATGTAGTATTGATAGTGATTGGTAAGTTTCTTGTTTTATTTATGCAATAACCTTTTGGCAGCCTGCAAAGACAAAATCTTAGGCATAACCATTACTTCTACTTAAGCCAAAGTTTGAGTCCTTTTTAGGCCTCATATTACTATACTTTGGGATAATGAAATATAAAAATTGGAAGTTAGGAAACTTTAGGTATAGTTTATTTGTAGGAAATTTGGTGAAAATAAATTAACACCCTATCATTAGCAGGGTGCTGGGATTTTATAGCTGAACGTCTGGGTTGAGCTTAGATGAGTTTTAACTGCAAATTTAGGCCAGTGAAATTTTTTAACAATGTCATAATAGGGTTAAGATGGCATAATACATTAAAAATATCAATACATTGATTCTTTAAACCCTTATAAAAATTTCTTTTATCCAAAATACCAGCTCTATTCTTAAAGGTTTATAATGGATTTCAGATGTTGAATTTTGCTTAGTGCTATCCAAAATTGTTGAATCAATTGATCCTTAAGTCAATTCTTTTTTGACCAAAATTCTTATTGTCAAATAATTTTGTGTATATTTTTTCATCCAATGAAGCCTCAGGTATCAAATTTTACAAGTGTGGAGACCCTTGGTTGGACCTTGTGTTTGTAAAAGGGGTTTCCTTGTCTTATTAGCCTTAGCATACCTCTCACCTCATTGAAGATATGCCTAATTCAAGTACATAGGAATAAGCTGATTCTATAAGATCCCAGGCGACAGCTATAAACCTGAATATAGATTTGAATCTCTTAAGGACAAAGCAGGAATCTAATTCTAAGCTTTCCCGTTTACCCAGTTAACTGATCTAGGACATACCCTGAGTGAAAGAGATCAGTAGTGGCAGACCCCTGTCTTGTTCCCCCACCCCTAAAGTCCCCTCACAAGCCCAAAGCTACTAATATTTATGAAATTTTAGAGCAATTAGTGCAAAGAATCTAACAATTCTTCTGTGAATCAGGCCTTTTTAGAATATCAAGGCTACTAGTGAAAAACCCCTCCTACGTACAAGGTGCCAAGAGGTGCCCTAGTCATTGAAGTAAACACAACATCTGTATAATCTCAGGTGATATCTTTTAGATACAATTCAAAAAGCTGAAAGTTAAAAAAAGAGCGCTGAACATGAGGTGATTTTATCTGCAAATTCCAAGGCAAATAGAATAACTTAGTTAATAATAACTAATAGTCTTTTTATTGATCTTTTTAACAACCTAATTGAGAATAATTTAAGTGTGATACAAGCCTTAAGAACCCATGACCCAATGTATCCGCCTCCCCTCCTTAGTATAATACCCAGCAACCTTCACTATGAAGGCTTTTGTGTTTGTGGAAAACCAGGTACTTATATGCTTACTGGTGCTAAACTGCCGCTGGTTTCCACAACAGTTTCTTTAGTTGAAGATAAAACTTATTAATAAAGTTATAAAAATGGGGCTTTAGAAATTTTATTAGTATAAGTGCGGGCAAGGGTAAAAATGTTCTTCCTCAATATCAGACCATTTTGTATTTAAATGGTGTTGAGGGTCAAGGGAAATACAAAGGTAAGCGTGTGAGTTAACTTGGCAATTTCCAAAATAAGTAATATGTTAAATCACCATATCAGAACTTGGGAAATTTGGAGCACTTAGGGGAAACAACTGATGGGATGATATGGTTAGACAGAATGTACCCATGTGGTAATGATTCGATGTACTTCAACCAATAACCATCTGCTAAAATAATTTCACGTTGGGGGATCTCTGTTACGCCTATTGTCAGATTCTGGTGGTTGACTCGAAAAAAACATTCAACAACCATCAGATCGGGCCAATTACCCTTTCAGCGCTTGAGCTAACACCTATAATCTCACCTCAAAGCCTATTGCAATCATATAATTCAGGCCGAATATCTCAATGACAATTTTATCAAGTATTTTATTAGAGCGCTTGGCCCAAATATGCTCACATACTATGGCCAATTTCCTATGCATCAAATCTTGGCAATTGGTCCCAATTATCAGGAACACAATCAACTCACCTGTATACAAAATATTTTTTGAGATAAACTTAAAGTTAACATCTAAAAATCCCATGGATTAGCAGATGAACAAAAAACATAACAAATTTTCTGCCCTAGGGCGAAAGCCATATGTTGATCCATGTAATTGGCACAATAGCACTTGCATGGACTGCCCAAAAGGGGTTAACAAGTGCATCAAGGGAGAGGCCTGCCGATGTCCCAATTAGGGGTGCATCATTTACTTCAATTGATGTCAAAATTTCACAGAAGGTGTATTTCGTCAGCAGTATGATGAAAGTAAAATCCAGAAGATCTTAGGGCAATTTTGCATGCTTTTATTGCAATTTTTGTACCTGAAATCATCCCAATTTTGAGAGTATCTTGTCACCAATAAGCCTAAGAAAAGGTTTCAGTTGTATCAGTTCAAGGGCTGAACTGAGGTGGTAAAACATCTGTTTGAATTTTTTATGGGATGTGGCCAGAAGATGCCCTAGAGGTATAAATACTGGCGCCTGGCCTAATTACTATTATCTAATAAATAGCTTCTAATAAAACTTAAATTTTATTATATCCTTTTCCTGGTTTTTATCTGAATCCTAACCTTGGAGAAATGTTGACAAACTGGGAAAAACCAAATTCCCAGTTTGTATTGAAGCCTGCCTCAGAAGATGTTTCTGAACACAAAGAAAAATATTTGCCCAAAATTTGCCGGAATAGTTGAGGCAAATTTAGTAGGCCTAGTGAGTTTTTGAACATTCCAAATACTGTAGACTACAGGCACTATCAAGGATCAATCATTGGAACTTCAGCCCAAATAGATGTGCAATATAACAATACATAAGCGAGTGATCCTCAGATTTTCACAACTGGTGCTCACTCAAAACTGATTACATTTTCCAAAAATGGATTCTCATGACCAATTCCTGGCAGAATCGGTCAGATGAGAAAGTGACAATGAGATGGAAACCAGCGACAAAGAAATCTCAGATTATATATAACACCAGCCTCCATGGCTCTGAAGTGGGTACCTCCTACTCCCTGGATCTTATCACAATGGGCGGAGCTCATGCAGATAAAACCAGCCCGATTGATCTTACATCTTCAAGCATAAAAGCTATGCTGGAAACCCTATATCAGGGTTTTAGGATTGGTACTTCACAAATCGATCCCTCCTTCAGCCTGTTCTACTATCTTAAGGATCAGGCACTTAAGTTGGAGAAATATATGAAATACTGCGATGCAACCATGGCATCTCTTGCCAGACATCTCACAGAAAGTCAAGCAATTAACGAATTCCTAGTTAACTTTGTTCAACCTATAATTAAGCATACCTAGCGAATAACTGCTAGACAAAATATGGAAATCACAGAAATCTACCGTGTGCAAGGGGAGGAACAATCTTCCCAAAATGCCCTACTGGACAAGCTAAATTCCAGTTTTGCTGAAGTCCAAAAGGCAATTGTTGATAATACGGGACTTGCCAATGAAGCTCATGGGAGATTAAACACCCTTGAGGAGCTTCTGAATGAAGGAGTCCTGAAGATAGCCGCAGAAGTTCTGGCCCACCACAGGTTATCACAAGAATGGGTACAAACTATGAATAACCGCTGTCAAAAGCTGGAAAGCCATTCAGATTACCTTTTTCTTAATCAGAACGACTTACCATACATGCCACTTTGGGCCAAAGAAATCACCTATAGTTAAATGCAAGAGTTGATAACTTTGAAGTGTATGTTTAGGCTAAGCTGGATACTATCAACAATAACTATGAGGACCTTGCAGCAAAGCCAGCCGTCCCAAATAGGGGAGAAGAGGATGCCCAAATCAAAGTAAAAACTTCTAAACTTTAGACTGTAGTGTTGAGATTGCAGGCCAGAAACACTGAAATTACTCAGGAAATTGGGAACTCAAAATGAAGCTATCAACTGCAAATTCCTGAGGAGATAGTATGGACAAAGATATAAAAAGCAAAACAACCAACCAAGCTTTGTTCAAAGAGGAGAATGACAACCTTAAAAAAGAATTTGAATCCCTCAAAAACCAAGGCTGTCAGTGCTCGCCCAACTTCAACAAAAAAGAAACAGGAAAAAGCTTCGCTTATCCAGCCAAAAAACAAACTGGAAAAGTAACTATGGGCTGAATTCAGGCGTCAGAATTTAGTAGTTCAGAGCAATATCATGAAAAAATCATTGGAAGTTGACACCAATGCAGAAACTGATAATTCAAACATCCGTTCTATGCCTAGAGTCCTAGCATCAATCCTGACTCCAGATACTTCCCAAACGGGAAAGAGGTCCGAGTATGAGCGATGATATACCAAAATGTTCCAGAAGAAGTACAACTCCTATGCCAAAATAGGGCGAGATGACTTTAAACCACTGAATTTACCAAAGTTTGATAAGGATGGAAACGTTCACTCTTTCCTCAAATTATTTGAAAAAGCAATGAGAGGAGCATCAGACCATGCAAAAGGATTGGCAATGATTAACTCACTTGATGCCCATAGCTGTGACCTCGTTATGTCCTATTTGGGTGACGATTGGTCGAATATGGATGCCAAAATTGCAGTAACAAAACAATTTGGAGGGCCTGAGAAATTAGAAACCCAAAAAAAGAGCTTCCTAATATTGAGACGAAACAGAATGATACTAAGGACTTTGTGGATAGATTCTTTCATGAGGCACAAGTTCTGCATGGGTGCAATGCAATAGATAAGTTTGACGCCAAGATTTCAATGGAGCATGCGATTATGCCATTCCATGAACTGCACAATGTCATTCTTCCTGCATTCAATGGAAGCTTGGAAATCCAAGAGCTTACCAATTACTTGAGAAGTTGTTCCCATAATTTCAATTTTCTAATTGGCCAAAAATCAGCAAAAATTTTGATTTTTAGGCCCAAAAAGCAACACAATGTCTGATCAGGGGAAATATTTTCAAAATACATACCAAAAATTCGAGCAAAAACAGCAAACAGGGCCAATTACTTGTCACAATTGTGGTCAGCAAGGGCATTTTGCTAGACAATGCTTCAGACGGTCCAACAAAAAGCATGGGTTCAACTTTGCTCTAGAAATCAACATTGACAATGAGGTGGGAAAAGAGCAGATGGAGTATAGGCGGAATGCTCTAACTCCACCAATTTTCAACCCATTCCACCTGACCCTGATAAGCTCTTTAGGGCCGAAGATGTTGCTGAAAATAATCTCAAACATATTGGGGCAAGTAATGTCATGATGGTCACTACTCAGGCCACTGAAAATCAACTAAGCCCTTGAAAATAATCAAAGAAGCCCGAGCAGAGGTATCAAAACCCTACGCAAAGCAGATTATTGATCATGGTTTTTGAACTCCAAATAAGATGTTTGACTAACCTACCTAAACTTAACAACGATTAAGTAGCTATTCCCATAAAGACCTTAGCAGATAACTTCCCAGATATTTTCTCAAGCCTGAAATCAAACCTGTAATTGGGCAGCAATCACAGCATTCATACAATAAATACCTCTGAAAACTACTCTAATGTACTTATGTGGACATAGCGGTAAACAAGGTGCAAGTTTGGGCCATCATTGATAGTGGTGCTCCTATCAATATAGTCAGCACAAAATTGGTTAAACTGAAAATTGTGCCCAATTTTACCCACTGTCAGGAATATGGAACAGCTGGAGCACATACAACCAAATCGCTGGGCGCCTACAGTACCCTACCACTCAGATTTGGATCCATTGTAGTAACAGCACCTGCCATAGTGTTGCAAAATACAAACTATGATATCCTAATCAGGACTGATTTCCTAAGAAAATACGGAGTTGTTACCAATCAGCAGAACTATACTCTCACCATTCTTTCCAGGCTATTCCACTTTACTATATCTGGGTTAAGGCAGTTGAGAAAAAGAAACCCAGCCTATTCATAAATCTGGCCTACAAAGATGGAGTCTTCCTTATTGAGCATGTCAAAGTGCTGTTAGATAAAAGCACTACCCACTCAGATCAATGAGTCAAATGGTATTCCACTTTTATCAAAATAGAGCATCACTATACCATCTGGAGATCAAGTAATCGGCACGATGGGACTATCAATTAAAATCCTGGAAGGACTTTATGGTGAAGTATATCATCATGGTCTAAATCTCAATTTGAACCAAACATTGCTCCTGCTATTAATACCTGGTCACGGTGAAATACACATATTATGTGCAAACCTGCATAATTAGCCCATCACCTTCAAGCGACATCAAACAATGCATTTATACCTCTGATTCCTACCTCAGAAATTCACTCATTGCATGTGTTCAGAACTTTTGTCAAATTAGGGCTCCAAAATAAGGATTTACTCAGCATAAATAATTTCATCCCTATGGCCGATTTAAGCAACCTGACCAACTCTGAGAAAGGCCAAGCTAAGGAGTTATTCTCTAAATATCAGGAAATACTTGCACAAGATGATTTCAACTTAGGATGTGCTAAGGGTGTCACCCACAAAATCGATATGGGAGATCATAAAACTATTCAATTACACCCGATTAGACACTCAAATTCATCAGAAGAAGCATTATCCAAGGAGATTAAGGAACTCCCCAATCGTGGAATGCTAGTCCCTTCAACTAGTCCATGTACAGCACCAATTCTAATAGTAAATAAGAAGGATGAAAGCAACCGAGTATTCATTGACTATCAGAAGTTAAACAACATCACAAAGAAAACTCTTACCCACTGCCATGAATCTATGATGCCTTGGATAGGCTATGAGGCACAAAGTTCTTCTTGGCAATGGACCTTATCAGCGGATATTGGCAAATAGATTATCCCAAATAGGAGCATGAGAAATGTGAAATTATAACCCAAGAGGGCATATTCCAGCTGACGAGAATGACTCAAGGGCTCTGCAATGCCCTGGCTACATTCCAACGGGCAATGTACACAATTCTGGGAGACTTATAAATTGTCATGTGTAAAAGTGTAACTTGATGATATTAATGTTTTCAGCTAAACTTTTGACGACCACTTGGAACACTTAGAGAAGGTTTCAGAAGGTTAGCAGCTGCAAACTTAAAATTCAAGCCTAGAAAATGACAGTATTTTTAAAGACCAACTGGAATACCTCAGATTTGTGATTGATAAAGTGGGTCTTCATCCCAACCCTCTAAGCTAGATGCCATCTTCAAAATTAAATGGCCCAAGTCCAAGCACGATATTCAAGTATTCCTAGGCATGATTGGGTACTATCGCCAATTTATCACCAAATTTGCACAACTTGGAGAGCCTCTTTTCTATATGCTTAAAGATAAGGTCCCATTTGACTGACTCCAGCTTGCCAGGATGCATTTACCCAGCTCCGATCAGCCCTAAAAAGTTCACCTGTTCTTTGATACCTGGACTTTAATCGCGAATTTATCATCCAAACTGATGCATCCCAAACAGCAGTGGGGGCCGTGTTATCCCAAGTTGGAGAAGATGGTGAAGAATATCCAGTTGCCTTCACTAGTCGGACCTTAAACGTTCATGAAACGAACTACATGGTGATGGAATGAGAATGCTTGGCTATCATATATGCTTGCAAGCAATTCTGGGTTTATCTTCATGGCACTCATTTCAAAGTTGTTACTGATCATGATTCCCTAAGATGGTTAAATAACTTAAAATAACCTGAGGGCCAATTAGCCCACTGGGCATTAAAGCTTCAAGCTTATGACTACACCATCGAGCATTGAGCTTGGGCAAAAGACCAAAACACCAACTGTCTATCCTGACTACCCATCATTTCAACACTTAGTTGGGCTACTGATGAGTTGTTTATTAAAATGATCAGCAGAGTGTATCAGGATGAGCCCAAATCCATCCAAGAAAATATCATCAGATCTATGAAAAAATACAACTTTTGAAAACGGGATGCTTAACAAGATTGTTGAGGACAAATAGTTTATTTTTTCAAGACCATCAGCCTGAACAGACCTGATAATGGCAGCGCATAAGGCCTTAGGGCATGGCGGATTTAAGAAGATGAAAGAGCACCTGAAGCAAGTCTACTACTGGGATTCAATGCATTTTGACATCCAAGAAACGCTGGAATGCTGTGAATAGTGCCAAGGCAAAAAACCATTCCAAAAAAGCACATATTAACAGTAAGTTCAGCCCAACTTTGCCTGTCGCACTGTATCTTTTGACATATTCAGCCCACTTCCAACAAGTAATACAAAGGCCAAGTACTTAATTGTAGCCATCTACCACTTGACCAAATGGGTTGAGGCCAAGGACATTATGGAAGCTGGAGCAGCAACCACCACCAAGTTTGTACTTGAAAACTTCATCCACAAACATGGATGTCCCCAGGGTATTTTGACCAATAATGGAACTAACTTTACCGCCAATATCCTTGCCAAGCTCAACCAAATAATGGGAGTACAAGTTGTGCTTTCTGCTCAATATCACCCTGAAACTAATGGGACTGTTGAGCACACAAATAAGACGTTGGTGAACATTATCTGGTAATTAACCTCAGCAAACTATCTGAATGGAGTACTTATCTAAGTTCAGCAGTCTTCGCCTACAATATCTCCTACCATTCATCAACCAGGATGTCTCCGTTTCAAGTATTATATGGTAGACACCTGGCCCTACCAACGCTGCTATATTTGGCCTTAGAGGATCTTAGCGAAGACACTTATCCTCAGTACACCAAGAAGCTTGTGGATGCTTTAATCAAACTACAAGCTCAAGCCTTTGACAACAGTTTTCTAAAAAAAAGGCCCATCAAAAGGACTTAGAGAATCGCTACCCACTGGCCAAATTTGAAGTTAACAATAGAGTTATATTTTGCAACATCCATGGATCGTTCCAATTACAAAAGTTAGATTGCATCTGGGTCAGGCCATTTGAATTGATTGAGAAAACATCTAAGTTCATATACACCATCAAGGATATTAGGACTGGCCATATATACAACCAAGTCCATGCTAAATTCCAAAGAAGGTTTAATAAGTGGGCCAAAAAAAAAGAAAAAGTGGAAAAAAACAACACAAAACCACAAAACCACAAAATCAAAACCAAAAAGACACTTATATAATAGTTTTATCCTAATTAATATTTTAGTTCACAATTGAGGTTGGGGAGAGGATCCAATATCAGACTTGACGGGCATTTGGACCATCATACTTCAGACTCATTGGGCGTTCAGGCCAAAGCTACCATATAGAAACCCAACTCCATGCTCATCAGGCGTTCAGGCTGGTGATAACAGACCAACATAGGCTAATTGGGAATCCTAGGGCTTATTTTTGAGTCAAGAGGGGGAAATGTCAGATTCTGGTGGTTGACTTGAAAATAACCTTTAACAACCATCAGATTGGGTCTATTACCCTTTTAACGCTGAACTATCACCTATATTCTCACCTCAAAGCCTATTGCAATTACACAATTTGGGCAAAATATCTCAATGACAATTTGATCAAGTATTTTATCAGAGTGCTCAGACTGATTACGCTTGCATATTATGGCCAAATTCCATGCATCAAATCTTGGCAATTGGTCCTGATTATTGGGAACACAACCAACTCACCTATATACAAAATCGTTTGGGACCAACCCAAAGTTAACATCTAAAAATCCCATATATTATTGAATGAACAAAAAACCATAATCAATCTTCCTCCTTAAGGCGAAATTCATATGTTGATCCATGTAATCGGCACAATAGCACTTGCATGGACTACCTGAAAGGGGTTACCAAGTGCTATCAAGGGAGATGCCTGCTGATGTCACAATTAGGGGTGCATCATTTACTTCAATTGATGTCAAAATTTCACATAAGGTGTATTTTGTCATCAGTATGAGGAAACTAAAATCCAGAAGATCCTAGCAAATTTTGCATGCTTTTATTGCAATTTTTGTACCTAAAATTCTCCCAATTTTGAGAGTATCTTGTCACCAATAAACCTAAGAAAAGGTTTCAGTTGTATCAGTTCAAGGGCTGAACTGAGGTGGTAAAATATCTGTTGAAATTTTTTGATGGAATGTGGCCAGAAGATGCCCTAGAGGTATAAATACTGGCGCCTGGCCTAATTACTATTATCTAATAAATAGCTTCTAATAAAATTTAAATTTTATTATATCCTTTTCCTGGTTTTTATCTGAATCCTAACCTTGGAGAAATGTTGACAAACTGGGAAAAACCAAATTCCCAGTTTGTATTGAAGCCTGCCTCGGAAGAAGTTCCTAAACATAAAGGGAAAATTATGCCCAAAATTTGCCGGAATAGTTGAGGCA
Source organism: Massospora cicadina (assembly GCA_022478985.1). Lineage (NCBI taxonomy): Eukaryota > Fungi > Entomophthoromycota > Entomophthoromycetes > Entomophthorales > Entomophthoraceae > Massospora > Massospora cicadina. The sequence goes on along the minus strand of JAKSZP010006615.1, from coordinate 75,943 downwards.
AATTTAGTAGGCCTGGTGAGTTTTTGAACGCTCCAAATACTGTAGACTACAGGCACTATCAAGGATCAATCATCAGAACTTCAGCTCAAATAGATGTGCAGGATAACAATACACAAGTGAGCAATCCTCAGATTTCTACACCTATAAAAGGGGGGTCCCCACTTAGGTGCTTAATTGAAACTAGCCGTGGCAAGGGGAGAACCATTTGAAGGGTGCCCTAAAATATGCCACGTGGTTAGAGAATCTGAATGCTAGTTTTATAATTAGTAGCTCGTTTAATAGATGGCAAAGTATTGCCCCAATTCGCGGGGTTCCACTGAGAATTGGCCGGGGTCTTTTGGCCAATACTGGCATTGTTACCATTCAAAATAATATTAGTAGAAAATCATACATGTAATTGCTGATTGTATTTGTTTAATTTGGGTTTTTCTTCCCCAAAACATTCTTTTGCTAAAGTCTAGGTGGCAATTGGCTGACATATTCCCCCTCAAGAATGTTGGGGGGATAATAGGGCCATAGTAGCGGCCATGTACCCAATGAATGGTAATCCCTGTAGCTAAAGGTTTGATAAAGTACTTGTTTCCTATTTTAAAAGTGATGATGAAAGGCCCCTCCCAAATTGATACAAGCTTGCTGCTTTTTGGGGTGCTACAATTATGGTAATATAAGACCATATCTGACACTTGAAATGAGGGCAAGGGAGCCCAAAGCTCATTGTCAGCTTGTCCCTCTTTAGTGACCGTTATAGATAGGTTTGTCATAGCCTCAGACTGAAGTTGGATGATACAGTGAGCTAGTCTTCTCATGGCTTTTTCAGGTTCTTCACCGCTAAAGAAGACATCCTTAGCTAAAAGGGCAGGTAATCCAGGTTCTCGCCCATATAAGACATGGAAGGGTGACATCTTTAAAATCTGATGATAGCTAATCAGATATGCCATCAGAGTACTGGTAGATATTAATCCCAGTGAAGAGGGTCAGAGGAGGCCATTTTTCATAAAATAGAAACCAGTAACACTTGCTCTTTCCATGGTCCCATTTTGTAAAGGATTATATGGAGCTAAGAAAAGTTGTTAAGCTCCCATAGAACTGGCCAGGATTTTGAATACTCTGGAGGTGAAGTTCTTAAATTGTCATATAGTAGTACTTGGGGACAGCCGTGACGAGTGAAAATGTATTGATGTAAAAGGTGGCGGTGGCCTTGGCCGTTTGTGCAGGTAGAGCTATGGCTTACACCCACTTAGTGAAGTGGTCAATGCCAACTAGTATAAATCTGTTTTCATCAGTCGTCTGATGGAGGGGACTTACTACGTCAAGGCTAATGGCATGGAACAGTTGTTGAGGGGTAGTTGGTTGATATTGATATTGAGTCTTGAAACTAGACTAATTTTACAGGTGAGACAGCCGTCCAAGACTTCAACAATGGTTTCCATAATCCCTTCCCAATAGTACCGATACTTAATTCATTTGTAGTTTTTCTTTGCTCCTCCATGACCTAAGGTGGAGTGAGCTTCCAGGATAGCAGGCACATGTTTGAGGGCTGAAGGTAAGACAACCACATTGCCCCCACCTGCTTGTATAATATTCCACTCTCACCTTAGTGTTGTAATAGTGCCGAGCTAACATTTTCTGTACAGGCTCATCCTCATCCTCCCAATCCTCAGTGGTCTTTAAAGATTATTATACCTTTCTGCTTCATTATTATCTAAATTAAAATTGGAAGCTGAGTCACCCATCAACATTTACATGATGGGTTTCAGCATGGTGTTCATTCTTTATGTCATAATGCTTTAACTTTAGAGCTCAACGAGCTAACTGGCCAGTAGGATCCTTCATGTTCTGTAACCATTTTAGGAAAGCGTGGTCCATAACCATAGTGAAGGTGATTTCATACAGGAAAGGGCGTTAGTGCTTCATAGCTAACAGAACGGCAAGGCACACCTTCTCAGTTAACTATAATTGCATTCCTCTTTTGACAACATCTTAAAAAAATAGAATACTGGATGATCAACCCCATTTTTATCTAATTGGGATAAGATAGCCCCAACGGCATAGTCTGAAGCGTCAGTAAACAGGATAAATGGTTTATTGTAATTGAGGTACCTCAGGTAGGACGTTGCTGTAGCAATTGTTTCAACTCCTATAAATCGGCCTTCTGTTCAGCACTAAATAGAAAGTGGTGTTCTTAGTCAATAAGTGAACTGATAGTTCGCTGAGCTGGGCAAAACTAGGGATAAACTGATGGTAATACCCTATCATCCCTAGAAATACCTGAATATCCTGTAGATTTTTAGGAAGAGGCATTTTCGAGTTTGCTTCAACCTTATCTTGCTTAAGTTGGATTCCTTCTTGGGAAATGGAGTGTCCAAGTAAATCCAAATTCCTTTGGAAGAAAGTGCACTTTGAGGGCTTCAACTTAATATTTGATTTGCATAACTGTTAGAACACCTCCTTCAGGTTATCAAGATGTTCGTTGAAGGTTCATAAGAACACTGTGATGTCATCAAGATAGACTATGACACAAGTTAACTTCAGGTTCCACAAAATGTGGTCCATTGCACGCTGAAAAGATGTAGGTGCGTTACACAACCCTTGAGATAATTGAGTTGGTTGGAAGAGACCCTCGCTACAAATGAGAGCACATTTCTCCTGATCTTCAGCGAAAAGGTCTATCTGTCAATAGCCGCTAGCCAAGTCCATGGCGGAGAAGAAGTTAGAGCCAGAGAGTTGGGCCGGGGCATCATCAATGTGAAGGATAGGATAATTATACTTTTTAGTGAGGTTTTAAACTTTTTTTAGTTCATGACTATCTGATGAACTCCGTTTTTCTTTTTAATAAGCAACAGAGGGGAAGACTAAGGGCTTTGTGAATGAGCTATTAAATTGCGTTAAGTAACTGCTTAAGCTCCGTCCTCATCTGCTGTTCTTCCACCTTTGACTTATGGTAAGGTTTAGACCTAATAGGAAGGGCATCACCCACATCAATGGAGTGACACCAGCCTTTCAAAGGTCATAGTCATTGTCTGATTTGGAAAATATATTGTTATATTTGTCTAATAATTTATGAACTTTTCTAGGTCATCTGGGGTCAGCTCATCCAGTATATGAACATTTGGCAGGGTACACACCAGGTTATTCAGGGGCAAGCCTAAATCTGCCATAGAGCCAACGGAGTGGATACACTCAGTATCTTCTATTGGAATTAGGAAGCTTCTGCTAATCTCCTGGTGTCCTTGTATGACCATGTCTTTTCCAGTGAGGTCTCCCAGCAGAAGGATAATAGGCCTCTGGTAGGCTGGGTCTAGTATCCCAGGAAGTACCTGAGGCTCCAAGGGGCTAACGCCCTCGAGACTTATAATATGCAACAAGCAGTGGTATGGGATTTGATGCGTAATTTTAGTGTCAACCATGCGTTGTTCATCAGGCTTAATTAAAAACCTCATCTGAAGTATAGAAAAGCATGCCGTCCCTATCAACCACTGAATTGGGCAATTTCTTTGTGTTGCACCCAGAGGTGGAATAAGGTAAAGTCATAGATGAAAAGAGAATTTAATCAGGCAAGAGTATTTGTGATTGCTGGGTTCTTTATTGGACAAGACTAACGGGACTTCATTTTTGAGAAATAAGAGGAAACATTGCTTCATATTGATTAATTCCTCATACCCAATCATAAATTGAGTGCCAATGAGCATATTATGTGTGTTTTTGTCCAAAGCCACAGTAGATGCTGATAAGATAAGCTTCTCAATTAAAATGGTAAGGGAAGAGTATGCCCTGATACCACTAATATTGTTTTACCCTGCAATTCAAAGTTCTTGTGTGTACTTCAAGTCAGAAAGCTAGCTTTATATTTTTGATAAGCTTTTTGGAGATCACGTTAACTGGGGAGCCAGTGTCCAAGATGGCCATTATTCAGACTTTCTGGATGACCACTTCAACTTTAGTGAGTGTTCCTCCAAAGTTAGGTGACAAATCTAAGACCTCCTTGAGCCAAAAGGTGGAGGTTAATTTCTAAACAGTCTCAGGGTAATTATCCAAGATGGTTTTCAAGGGATGGAACCACTGAAGAGGTTGAATCATGCCAGCTAAGCATTAATCACCATCACTGGTAGTGTCAATAACTTGTGGCCACCCTAAGTTTTGCTGAAGTACGTTTCCTCAGGTATGGTGATACCATCTACTCCTCTAGCGTTCAAATGATCGGGAACCTCTACTTCTGTAGGTGCTCCCAATATAGTAGCCAACGTCTTAACCCCCTCAGATTCATCCCCAAGGGTATTTTCAACACTGCAAAGCTGCAATTGATTTAGGGAAGACAGCCACATAAAGTTGGGTAACCCTTAGGGCGTGCAACTACCAGCTTGGCTGTAGGGGAAAGCACAGCAGGTTTTGTTAGCTTGAGCGGGAGCATGGTATCAACTATGTTACAGTCTCCAATTTACACAAAAGCGTGGCATCTTTTTTAAATCGCATTGAGGAAGCAGGTTTTGTATGGAGGACAGGCACAGATCGGCTCACCCCCAATTCTTCTACAGGTAAAAGTCCCACAGTTGTTAGAATGGAAGGTTTGACCTCAGCTTCATTGTTTGTAGCACATGTATGAAAATCAGCAACATCTAACAGAGCCTCTTTGATGTTGCGGATGTTTTTGAAGTAGCGTTTCACTGAGATGATATGCCTAGCTAGAGAAGGTGAGAGGCTAATCCAGTTATAATGGCTGCAATACATCATCCAGGGTTAGCATGTTAGATGAGGACAACCTTTGCATAGTGAGCTAATATTGCTCAGCAAAGGCAGTGGTTGGTTCGCCCTCATACATGCTAAGGCGCATAAAAGCCAGTTTATCCCTGTGTAGACTCTGCTCTGATCAAAATTCAGCCAAAAAAGCATCCTTCACCTTGGCCCAGGTATGCAGAGAGGCCATGTGAGGAACTATCATCTCTTGTGCTATGCGACTTAAGAAAGGGAGTATATATTGAACCTTTTGCTTATCCGTTGCGCCATCCATGGTATCTTCATAAACATACAAAAAGGAAGTAATGATTTCGTCACCAGGGGTATATTTTTCTTTAAAAGGGGGCTTGAATGGGTGCTGCTCAAGCTCTTTGATACGGGATAGGGCGTTTGCTAATTGCTTTTTCAAGGCAACTAAACGTGAATCATGTTGAAGAGGAAACATTGGAGGGTTTCTCATGTTTAAAGCCTTAATTAAATGAACTTTGCTGATTTACAGGGAAAGTCCATGTGGTGAGCACCACCTTGTAGGAAACCAGCTACTTGTGTGCTTTCTGGTGCTAAACTGCCGCTGGTTTCTACAACAGTTTTCTTTAGTTGAAGATAAAAATATTAATAAAATTATAAAAATGGGGCTTTAGCAATATTATTAGTATAAGTGCGGGCAAGGGAAAAATTATTTTCCTCAATATCAGATCATTTTTTGTTTAAATGGTATTGAGGGTCGAGGGAAATACAAAGGTAGGCATGTGGAATAGCTTGGCAATTTCCAAATTAGGTAATATGTTAAATCACCCTATCAGAACTGGGGAAATTTGGGTCACTTAGGGGAAACAACTAATGGGATGGTATGGTTAGGCAGAACGTACCCATGTGGTAATGATTTAATGTACTTCAATCACCATCTGCTAGAATAGTTTTATGTTGAAGGACCTCCGCCATGCCTATAAAAGTGGGGTTCCACGCTTATGTGCTGGATTGAAACTAGCCGTGGAAAGGGTATAACCATTCAAAGGGTGCCCTAAAATATGCCGCGTGGTCAGAGTAATCTGACTGCTAGATTTATAATTATTAGCCCATTTAGTAGGTGGCAAAGTATTGCCCTTAATTGCGCGGTTCCACTGAGAATCAGCCAAAGTCTTTTGGCCAATATTGTCATTGTTACCATTCAAAATAAAATTAATAGGAGATCAGACATTTAATTGCTGATTGTATTTGTTGAATTGGGGTTATTTTTTTCTGAAACATTCTTTTGCTAAAGTTGAGGCAGCAATTGTCTGACAGGGTTATTTGTTATCTTCTTTTTATTAAGAATGATATCAGATAGACCTTTTTTATTCAAGCTTAAATTCACTTTTTCACCTACTGTAATTCCTCCCATCGGGCCAAAGGTGGGTACTTGTTCCTGTGTGACAGTTATAATGATAGCAGTATACCTGGTAATGACTATCCTTGCTGCCTCAGGTGTGGAAATGCAAGGGGTGCAGGAAGCTACTCCTACACCTCAAATTACTAACGAGAAGATACTTTTTGTTACATCGATGAATCCCCCCCTTGGGTTGGGACCATCTAGTACTAAAAAAAAGATACTTTTTGTTAGTTTTAATGCAGAAGTTCATGCAGTTGGAATCAAAGATGATGGTTTAGGTATGTAAGTCATGAAGGAAAGAAATGGTGCAAATCCCAGGTAGGTTGCAAACAGAAAATGGGCAGCAGTTGACTAAGAATATAGAATTTTTAAGACTGTGAGGCCTCAGAAGTGACCCAGCGTTCAGTTAACTTACTCAAACTAACGCTTATTATAAACTAAATGTTACTTACAAGGAAGTTAAAAACCATTGGCTACACTCCTGGATGATAATAGTGCCCATTCTTAGCTTAACACTTCGCACAGGTTCCATGTTCATTAATCAATAATTCATCCATATCTTCATTAATGGCTCTTTCTCCAACCTTATCATAATTGCGGTGCCTTGTGGATTTTAATTGCTATCATGGGTGGTTAAATACTCATAATGGAAGCCAGGTCTTTCCTTGGCACATCAGATGTCTAACATATTATGTGATAATGTATTTTTAGGATTGGAAATTGTTTGTGATAAGGGCTCAGAAAAGAAGGGGCTGTAGCCACCTAATGCTCACCCAGGGTGTGTCCCAAGTCTTTGATCTTGATTTGGCAAGTCCCACCAGATGGTAGCTCGTTTGGTCTGAAGGAGTGTAAGGTATGGTCCAGTTTTATATTTATATTAAGGAACCTTTTTACTTGCTTTTCTTTAATTCTCAACCTTTTTTGTGTTAGAAACAAGCATCTTTCATTTAACAAACTTCCTGACATAATCAATTCATGGAATTTTGCACAGCTACTAAGATCTGATGAGAATACAATATTCCATCGTATATCTCAATTTTCATAGTAAATTAAAAGAGTTATATGTAAGAAGTAAAATTTTTGTATGTTTTTAATTGTAATTGGTATATTGGTATGTCTGAGCAGTTTGATATTTGGTAAATAATTAGTTTAAATAATTTTTCAAGTGGTTGGTGGTCATTTGGTTAATCATCAAACTAATCATTTTAGTTAAGGTTGTCAAAATCAAGAAATATCACATTTGAGAAGGTGTAAGCTATCAAATTTTAAAAAAATAAGGCTAAAAGAGACAAGAATAGCATTTTCTCTAAATATTTTTATTTTAATTTACAATCTCTTAAAGTTTAATTGTGAGTAATGTAAACAAATTAATTATTATTCTGTGCCATTTTCTGCGTATAAACCAGAAACTATTGAAGCACTTACATTTATATTTTCCACTAAATTTGATAGCTTAAGTGTGGGTGATGTGGGGAGGATACCCCAGTGGTAGAATATTTACCCTCTACTACTTCCTCCCCGAGTTCTATCCTGGTAGAGAAACTTTAAGTAGAGGATGATGATGCCTGCATTGGTTTTGTGCACCAATGCCCAAAACCAAGATAGCAAATAGCAAAGGCAGTCTCTGGAGTTCCTGGCCTATCATATGCCGCGCATAAAGGTTCTCCAGGTTTTGTCCTCCTTTCTCATTTTCTTCACTTCCCTTCTTTAATAAAGTATTGTCCCCACGTTGGCCTACCCCAAATTTATTTAATTAAAGTATGAGTGATGTCTCACAAAATATAGAGTATTATGTGCCATATTAACATTGCCATATTATTGTTTTTATTTTTAAGAGTAATTTATGGCCTTTTACAAAGTTTAAGAGCTATTATGTGTTGCTTATATATAAAAAAGTTATATTTGTTAAGAGGACTAAGTACATGAGTTTCATCTTGTAAATCTGGGCTCACAGCCTCTAATTATAATTATGGCAAGCATCCTTAGAGGTGTAAGAAAGGGCCTAAAGTGCCAGTAAACCCCTTATCTCACTTGAGGAATATAGACCATGTGGGTAGATGAGTGTTGGGTTACAATCCTAGCTCTCATAAATCCTTTCTCTCCACCATTTTACTCTTCTTCATTAAAATAAATGATCTAAGGGATTTTTAGAGAGGTAGTGCAAGCCAGGGGCATTGGCAGGACCCTAAGGCTCATCCTACTCCAAGACTAGCTACCCAGAAATTTCTGTAAAAAGGTCAGAATTGTTAAAAGTCCCAAATAGCATGTAATAAGCCAGTATTTTCAGATTGAGTCACTAATAATAAAAGATCACAGATTGACCTCCCAGATCCCTCAATTCACCCCTGAGGCTATGCCAATCATTTGACACATTAGAAAAATTTTAGTGGAGCTGACTGCATGATGTACAAATCTGAATTTATCCATTTAAAATTGGCACTTATACTATTAAATGTGATCAGTTATGGGTCTATATAAAATTATATTTCAATAAAACTTTTTAAAACTCTCCATACCATATTCTTTTTCTTTAGTTTAGCCATTTGGAATGTGTCCTCTGGGGCCCCATGTCATGATAACCTGATTGTTGGAGCGAATTGGAAAAACAGGAGGATGTGAATAAGGACAAAGGAACTAAGCTGGCTACCCTCCCTGATCTCAGTCATACCTTGGATCAACACTTGGTGAAGTCCTGGCAGGCCCAGGTTGGTTCCAAGAAGGCGCATAATAATGTTTACAGCATTACATCAACAGCGTCAAAAATCACACAATAGGTTATAAATGAGGATGATTCATTATGTTTCAATGGTGAACAAGGGTTTGGTTTGTTTTTGAGATATCATATTACCAAAACAGGTAATACTAATCTCATTTATAAGTCTTATATTTCTACCTACTCATGGTATAAAACTACCATTGATGGTATTTTCTCAATATTTGCTATAGTTTACATGATCCTCAACCTCCTTTAAAGCTATTTTTGTTTGACAAATCTCTCTTCAGGTCATCACCTCTATTTTAATAAAACTATTATTTTCTTATCTAAAACTATGTACCTTTTGTCACCCTTGTGGTTCACCTCCTTATGGAGTTATTCTGGTTTTATATGTAAACTAATAAGGTTTTGGCCCTGTAAAAGAGATGATTTCTTTAACCCTTTTATTTCATTTCATGGAAAGTTATAAACATTTTGCCTCAAATAATACATTTTATCCTTTAGTAATACTTGCAGGGATTTTTTCATTCAGCACAAACCCTTAGCTATAATGGGGTTGGTTGTCTGTTTTAAACTATTGCTGTGTTTCTCTACATTGTTTTATCAATTGCTTTGATAATTCACAGCTCAGCGTTTCTTTCTTTATCATCATCAGGGGAGTTCATGCACTTCCTTCATGTACCTGGTAGTTTTGGACCATTTTAGGCCTTGCTTTAATTATTCTAAAAAACTACCTCCTAAATTATTGAAAGTAAGCAAAGCGCTAGCTTTTAATTTTCAAGAAAAACTTCTATCAGTTAAATATACACCGCCATCATTTTACTTCTTGTGGCATGACTTTCTACGTCACCATTAATAAAGTGCAGCTAACTGGGTATTTATGATTTTTAGAATACAACTGAATTTTTTAAGTTGTTAAAAAGTTTGGAATGCCTTATAGAAGCTTATAAACCCGCTTCACCCCCTTCTAAACCATCTATGTTTTCTCTGCATCCAGGTCTGCTGGACGTCCTTGGGTGTCCTATTTATATCATTTTTATGGTTGGGTCAGGCTCTACCTTGGTATGACATCATGAAAGTGTCTTTTTCCAAAAACGCATAAATGGCTGTCCAATGTATACCCAGGGATGGCAGGCTACACCTACCAACCCTGATCATGTTTTCCAGTCACCTTGGGAATTTCCCACCCCTAACAATGAGTAATTTATTAATTTATCCAATTAGGTTTCACTTTCAGGAACCTTTTAAATATCAGCCCCATAATTAATGCTTTGCCTTTGAGAATTGAGGAGTGCTATGCTGACCCTTCTATATTTTTTAGGAAATTGGAAGTATGGAAGTGGTCTGGACCCAGTTTTTAACTTTATACAAATTATTTTCTTGAGATATTTCACTTGTGGAAACCACTAAAAGTACCAGCCTTAGAACCAGAACTTCGCCTTTGGTGATAGAGGAGTGCTACACTGACTCTTCATTGTATTCTTTAAATAAGAGGGATGTCAGAGTTCTAGCCCAGTTTTATAATTTAACACACTTTTACTTTTTCCAAGAAGCTATCACTTGGATGAAATCCTATATACTGCCCCTTAAAACTAGCACTTCACCTCTGAAATTGGAGGTTCCTATGCTGATCACCATCATCACAGTAAAATTAGAGGGTTGGTAGGGGTCTATCACCAGTTTTTTAATTAATAACACTTTTAATTTAGCCAAAGAATTTTACTTACAAGAGCCCCTATCAATACCAGCCCCAAAAACAGCACTTCACTTTGATATTGGAAGTGTCCTAAGCTGACCTATCGTTGGTATTAGTGGACTAGAGGGTAGGCAGGGTCTAGCCCCATTACATTTCTTAGAGGTTTGTCTTATGTAAGTGTTGAATCAAAAAATATTCATGAAAAGAACCTTGGTAAGCTAGTTAGGATATGTCAGATATTCACCCTCCCAGCTTCAAAAATAAGAGTGTTTTGGGTTGAAATCATTCAAAAAGGGGAATGTCAGCCATTTTGAGTTTATGATAATAATCCAAAGGATTTAAATACTACTAAAGATTATATTGACCAAAACACTTGGCTGATCATTGGTGGAACACCACAAATCAGGTAACACAAAATCAAATACTCCACGGGCAATAAATCAAGATCAAGCGGTCATATTACTCTGACTACACATTGGACCCTGGGGGTGTCCATAAGATGGTACTCCCCCAGCTAAAACCAGGTCCATTCAAGCACCAATGTGGTGACCACCCCCTTTTATAGGCGTGGCAGGGGTCCCCCGAGGTAAAATAATTTTCTTTGATGGGAATTGTCTGAAGTTCATATATTTGTTACCTCAAAGTATGTATTGTCAAAAGTTAACTCCCCATCCATCATTCAGCCAAAGTGAAGTAAGTATTCTGAGCTTCAATAGGCTGAATGATTATATTTTCTTATTTGGACTGCAACAAGCTGTTCTGAACTTATTATTAAATCCCTTTGACCCTTGATACATTTAAGCTACTGATTGACTGGGTATTGAGAGAGTTCAGTATTCTTTCTTTTCCCATGCTTCTAATAAAATCTTATGAACCCAGCTTTCTATTAGTGTTTTATATTTAAATAATCCGTTGAGGAATCCAGTGGCGTGAAGTACTAGCGAGCAAGAACTCAGCTGGATCTCTACAAAATGTTGCCTCTACAGGGGTACCCTGTACATTACAGAAATCATCAAAAGAGAAGGCTTTAAACATTATTAACCATCCAACTTTTCCTCTTCAAATTACATCACGTTTAGTTGCTCTGAAAAGCAGTTAGAAAGAGCTCTATCCAGTCTCAAAGAGCTTGAGCATCGCCCATTAAAGCCCCTTTTTAAGTACAAGTACACCTCTGGAGAAGGGAGCATTGCTTCCTTTTTGTATGTATATAAAGCTGCCATTTATGAAAACTTTTCTTTCTCGTTGCATTCACTATTGCAACCTATTCAATTCAAAAGTGAATCTAGTTTGATAATCTCACAGAGGAGATTAGTCTGCGCCCATGTCAGGGAGCAGTTGGGCAAGCAAGGTAAGAGGAGCAGGTGGAAGGCCCGCGGCCTCCAACGTTCAAAAATGCCCTGGAGAATCTGGCAGAATTGACAAAAATACTAAAAAACTGGCGGTCACTATTTCCCTGGAGATACTCGCATGGCAAGCATGATGCAACCAGTACATCAACACGCCACACTCCCATCCACTTTCATCGGTGGAATTTGGAGTCCATGTGTTTCTGGACATCCAAAAAACGGCCTTATGGGAAAAATTTTGTGAAGATGTACACACATTTTTCCCAACTGCAGTGTACGTTGCACCTCACTCCATGTCACGCGGTTGGCTGGACCTAGGTTTCAAAAGCAAAACAGCAGCAGACGAGGCTGCAGTGGTGCACATAGTGGTCAACCTCCCCAAAGGGCAACAGGTCGTCAAAACTAAACGCACCAGATGGACAAAATCAAACCAAATTTTCCTCACATTCGACTTTTTGCCTACTATGGTAAAACGTGACAATTTGGAACAACACCTGAAAGATGGTCTCGCCATATACAGTGAAATACAATCTTTAAAAATGCAACGCTTCATGCTGATGCCACACCTGTGCACTGGCAAAGCCATCGCAGTTCTGACCCCAACTGAGGAGATTGTGAAGGACCTAACCCAGATCCTGCACTCCACTTTTATTGATATCGCAGGGTATACCACCCACCCATTCTGGGTGACTGTGGACAGCGCACCCCCCATTTGCACCCACTGTGACGCATTTGGCCATAAGGCACACACATGCCCCATCAAGGAGGGCGTCACATTCCAAGAGCACCCCTCAGTGGCCATGGCCAGCGGGGAGGCGCACTATGAACCAACCGCAAGCACCAAGGAGGCCTTCCCGTGGGGATCACAAGGCTGCTACCTACTGGTAAAGCCTATCTCCCCACAAGAGCGGAAGAAGGCCAAGCAGGCCTGTAGGGCCGCGGCCAAGGAAGCGGCCAAAGCCACCACCGCTATCCCACACTCATAACGCCAGGAGGACATGGAGACCTTTGTGGTGGAAGCAAATCGGGAATCCATCAACCAATCAGATTGGGAAACCCATGCTGAGTGGGCCACTCAACTTAAGGATCTGATGGGAGATTCAATCTCACCCAATCGTTGCACCCAAGCTACGATTGAAACTGACTTGGGACCCATCCCAACTGAAAAAAAAAAATTTTGACCCGCTCAATGGTGCACCAAACTCACCTGCACCGCAAAAATTTGTCTGACGTCGGGAAAACAAAAAGTGAAGGCTAAAGCCAACGCGACTCTTTCCACAAAAATCAACAAAAACTCCGATAGCGTTGCTGCTAACACCCGCGCTGCTGTGAAGGCCCACGGGGAGCTAGAAGAGGATGGTGGGCCTGGGTGCCCACCCCCTCGCACCTAAGGTGCAATGGGGGAAACCTTCACCATAGGGACGTTGAATATTGCCAGACTCAAGGCCTCCCCGTCCCAGGCTAGGAAACTGAGTTTTTTACAACACAATTTACCCATGGATATCCTGGCCATCCAGGAGTCCCACTGTCCATGAGGTTCTGAGGAAGCTTGGAAAACAATGCTCCTCCCATCCCTATCCTTTTGGTCGATGCACTGTGGGGTGCTAATTCAGAAAGATAATTTTTTCAAATTTTTATCCTCAGAAACATTCCTAAATGGCTGAGTGCTTGTTGTCACCTTCTCATGGGCTGACATAGCACATGCAATCATCAACATCTATGCCCCAAATGGTGCATGCAAGCATCAGAAATTTTTCTCATCGGTCAAATTCCTTTCGCTACCCCAGACTCCTTCATAGTTGGCGACATGAACTGTTGGCTAAACACACCAATGGACCGGTGGCCTTCCTCACCCCACGCCCTCCAGGTTCACATAGAACTACGCGTTCTAAAGGCCACCCTTGGGTTAATGGACGCGCTGCCGCGGCATGCCCCACTGCTCAAAAACATGACATGGCCCCACATCCACAACGGCCAATTAAGGTCCATGACCTGCATCGACATTATTCTAACGCCAGCAAAATTCCAACCCCACATCACCACTTCAAGACAACAAAATTGGAATTCTCCAACCATCGACTGGTCTCACTAACCTACCACCTACCTGTCACGGCTGCTAAGGCCCCACATTGGTACAAAATCTGCCCCCCCCAAGCTCGGGTCACCAGGATTTTCCACATGGGTAGAAGAGGCAACTATGGCGAAAAAGTTTGTTACACCATTTTGCGCGGACCCCATTTCAACATGGGCAACTTTCAAAGATGACACCATCCGCCACTCTCACCATCTCTCCTCCAGATGCTCACGAGCCACATCAGCAGTTATCTTGCACACTCTGGCAGAATTGGCACACTTAGAGTCCAACATCCCAGTTACAGGATACAGCTCTGCATGGGGACAGAAGTGGGCGGAAGCAGCTGCCCACCTCAACGCACTCAAAAGACAACACAAACATTGGGTTTGTGTTCAGTACAGGGCCACATGCATCACAAAAGGTGACAAGTGCACCGCACATTTCTTTAAAAAAATTTTGCACCACACCAAAGCGTGACCTGCACACAGGTGCGAAGATCAGATAATTCCATTTTGGATACACTGGCTGAAGGGCAATTGAAACGCAACAGTACTACTCCGAGTTGTACTGATCTGACCTAATTCAGCTGGCTGAAGTGGCAGAATTTCTCGACTGAGCCCACATCTGCTCCATTTTCCAATACCTGAAAATAATGAATTTGATTACTCTGAACGAATTATGGACAGCCATTCGCGGTGCACCAAACTGAAAATGCCCAGGCTCAGATGGCATTCCATATGAATTCTACAAAAAATATGACAAATATATATCCCCATTGCTGCTCGCCTCACTTAACCAAAGCCTGATAGAAACGCGCCTCCTACCAGGAGGACATGAGGCCTTCACTGTCACACTCTTCAAGAAAGGGGATAAGCTTGACTTAGCCAACTGGCACCCCATTTCTCTAACAAACACAGACACCAAAATTTTAACAAAAATCATGGCTAACTGTTTAGGGACTGTAGCATCTGCCACCATCACCCCAGAACAATTCAGTTTCATCCCCAGAAGGTCGATTTGGGATAACGTGAACTCTGTGGCTAATGTATGTCAGTCCACAGCCTCTGGGGCACTTGTATTCTTGGACCAACAAAAGGCCTATGATAGAGTAAACTGGGAATACCTAAGGGCCTGCCTCCATCAATTCCGCCTACCCCCCCCGCTTCATAAACTGGGTAATGCTGCTCACGGAATCTGTGACAATGGCAGTGTGTGGCCCAGGCTTCCTAACGGAAGTAGTCCGCCCTCAAAGGGGCTTGCGACAAGGGGACCCCCTCAGCCCACTCTTATACAACTTCAGCCTTGACCCACTACTGCGAAATGTGAATGCCCAACTCACTGGGGTCCATGTGCCAGGCCAAACCCCAGTCAAGATGATGGCATTTGCAGATGATTGTGTGATGGGGGTGTCTAATAACAAAGATGCACGCGCATTTGAAGCCCTCATCCAGGAATATTCCTGGGTAAGCAACGCGGCACTGAACGCCTCCAAAACTGAAATCATCCTCCTTGGTCAGTTTCAGAACTGCTGGGCCCCAGCAATTAGTTCCCAACCCAGCCCATCTGCTCGCCCACGTCCACGCCTTACTAACTCAACACACACCGCTCCACTGGTGCTCCCCTTTGTGCCACATCCTACCATAGGACTGGTGCGCCATCTGGGTGTGTGGATGGAGGCAGGCGGATATGCGTCAGCAGTAATGGAGTGCCATATACTGGACAATGTGACGAAGCGAATCGCCTCTCTCAGAGCCCACCCTACTACCCTCACTGTCAGGGTTGTTCTTGCCAACTCTATGCTCCTATCCAAAGTCTGGTTTGGAGCCCACGCCATCCCCTTCTCCCCAAGCTTCTTCAAATCCCTGTATGCTTTGCTGCAAGGATGGCTTTGGTCAGGCCGCCCTCAACCAGTATGGCTAGAGGTCATGTTTGGCCCTCATCATCAAGGTGACATGGGCCTGCTTGACTTCAAAGCCCATGCTGCCAAGATCCTGGGCACCTAGATCGCGGCCATCACTGCTCCTACACTCCCATCCCAACACTGGTCCTGCGTGGCCCACTCCAACTTCTCCTGAGCCTTGGGCCTCAACAATCCATCAAACCCCCACTCCCTGATGAAATACCTCGCATCACACACATTGGCCACAGGTCCTCACGGGACTAAAACCCACTACAAACGAATCCTACTCTCCATGTGAAGCGCAGAGTGGAGAATTCATATTAGCGGACATACAACCCAAAGAGGCTGCCCCTCTCCTCAGTTCACACAAGAGGTACAGGGGCTACCCATCCATGATGGCGTGATCCCCATTCGACCCCAAGTCCTATCCAGGGTGGACTACCTGGACATGATGGACATCCATTATTCCACTGAGACCCAAAAGACTATCTGGAAATATGCACACCATCCTCTGTTGCAGCCTCAAGTCTGCTCCCATGTGTGGCGCTGCCTGAGGCGGTGTATCATACAGCTGAGCGCTCTAACGCTTTACACTCATCCTGTGTCATGTGTGGCCAGTATGGAACGCTGTTCCACCGCCTGGAGAAGTGCCCCACCTCTAAAGTGATATGGCGCGAAGTTCAACGTCTGCTGGGCCAGGATCAAACGCATCCCTTCAGTCTGTCAAGAGATATGTTTGCTTCATCAATGGCCTCCCCCTTCCACCCTCCCTCTGTGCTCTGGTGGTTGCAATCGCCATGTGGACTATCCACATGATTGTCTTGGATGCCATCGCTGGCTCCATCCCCACCCTCCCAGAAGCTGTCCACAGATTCCAGTCTCACTTGGTGGACCACTTTCAAGCGTGGATGTTTGGATACCTCCCACCGTGTCGCCAACAGCTGGTCTCCTCCTGGTTCCCAGTCTGGTTCATCAAATCAGACCCCTTCCTCCACACGTGTGCAATAGTGTCTACGGCCCCTTCACACGTTCCCTCCCCCTCCCCATAAGTGGCGTTCCCGCTGGCAACAAGAGATAGCATCGCTTCTCTGGGGTGCCTCCCCTGGTACTAAGTTTGTCTTTCCTGAGTCATATTTGGAAGTGTCCGTCCCATGGTCAGCTTTCCCCACAATAAATTTAAATTTAAAATATAGATACAAGTTTTTATTTGAGCTTTATTTTATTAATAATTTCATATAAATTCTGGTTTATTATGATTTTTGTGGTTGGGTATTAAATTTAAGAGATTTTATTACCCAAAACCTAATACCTTTAAGATTCCCAACCAGCACATTTAAGTGGACTGAACCTTGAACCTTTAAGGACCAAGGTATGTACTAAACCCTTGGGTCTTGCTGTTGAACAAGAATGAGGAGTTGGGACATATACTCAATGAGTGATGGGTGGCTGATGCTCCTTCTGGATTGAGCCTCTCCCATCCACAAGTAGTCAATAACATCAAGCACATTGGTGTTTTAAAATCAAATGACTTTTATCTGCTTAAAATTAAGCAAACAGCAGCTAGATAGGAATGATCAGAGGTAAAGGCCAAGTGAGATGCTTTAGGCAGTTGAGATGCCCAAATAGAGGCTCCACCACTTTTAAAAAATTTATCTGAGGTTTATTTTGAATGAAGAAGAAATTATAAAAAATCTTAATAAAATTTGGTTAAAAATAAACAAATGACATTTATTTGAGTTGCCATGTTTTGAGGCCCTTCAAGACTAATTTTGATGGTCAAAACATTCAATAAAGCCTCAATAATAGCGCTGGCTCAACTATACACTTAAGAATTTTCACAAGCCTCTCCCTAAACTCTATGTATAAACCCTCTACCTCCTGCTATTGATAGTATTTTAGATTAGCTTTAGTTTTAATATATTTAAAAATTCCATTAAAATCACTTGTTTTCATTAAATCCTTATAAAAATTCTATCTCCTAATGTACACCCACTTTACCTATGGAGGGGCTTCACTTGTTAATATCAGTATTATTGGTGGCTTTTTCTCTGTTAATTAATGTACTAGCCACCACAAGTGTTAGAGCACAAGAAATGTAAAGAGGAGCCTTATTTCAAACACATAAACTATGGGCAAGCTCACTTACAACAGGACTCAAATACTTGTCCAATGAACCTAATATAAAATAAACAGCTATGAGCATTTTAGAAGGACTTTATCATATATAAAATAGAATGGAATTTGGAGTAGGGTAACTGTAAAGAGGTACAACAAACTAGGGGCTATATTACAAATCTTTTTAATTTATGATAATTTCTTTGTTTGGCCCATTTGCAAATAAAGATGCATGGCAGCTCCCCTTTTGGGTTGGTCACCACTAGTACCAAAAAATAGGTACAACAAACTATTTTTAAACATGAATCCTAAGAATCTAGTTACAAATACATAACAAAGAAATAAATCATTATTTTACTAGATGTTATTACTCAAACTAACTATGAGCACTCCACTATGAAAGATGTTGGCTAATTTTTTAACAGTTCTAAGCTTAGACTTTGTAGGGGGAACAACTTTTATTCATCACTACTTCCCCCTACCTCCCTCATAGCAGGTCATAATCTTATACCATCAGAACAATGCCCTGTGGATCATGGATTCTTTCATAGGTACTTGAGTACCTCTAATGGAAGCCAGGTCTTTCTTTAGCATGTCAGATGTCTGATGACATGTAAATAGCATATACACACTAAATTTCACATAGTATGTACTTTGGTTTGGGATGAAAAATATTTTTACTATGATTTTAAAATAAAATTGGTTATAATAGAAGTTTATTAACTTGAAAGTAAAGCTGATATTTTATATATAACTTTAAATTTTATTCAAGGTGGGCCAATCTGGGGATGATACTGCACCAATTAATGAGGAATCAAATTAATGGGAAAGGAGAATAAAACCTAGAAAACCTCCACATGTGGCATTCTGATAGGCCAAGAACTCCATGGACTGCCATGCTATTTACTATCTCTTTTTGTGGCATTGGTGGGAAACACTAACACAGTCATCTTCAACCACCTGGATAGGTTAAATATTTGTGTGCTTTTGGTTGATCTCACCTATTTAGACACAGGGTGCTGTTTTTGGTAGTTTGTTTGCTTTTGTTAAAATTATATGGTGCCATTTTTAGTTCTGCTTTTAGCAATACTCACCTCAAATTGTATGTTAATGTCATTTTTGATTTTATTTTTATCTAGCCATTATTCAGTGGTTGAATCTATGATGATTAAAGCTTTATTGTTGCCAAGCGGATTTCTGGATTTTGTTATTAGAGCAAATTGAATTCTTATAATAAAGTTTTACTACCCCCATCATGGCATAATAACAGCCAATAGAAGATAATGGAGTATTCTCTAAAGTTAGGTAATTTAGTCTTTACAATTCCTTAATAATATGCTTAATACAACTATCATTTTATGTTTTTCATAGTTTTGCCATAGCCTTATCATATATCTCTATAATCTGATTCTAAAAAGTAAAATTTTAACTTATATCAAATTAATATGACATTAAATATTAAAGGTTTAACCTATATTGCATGTAGGCAGTTGGATAAATTTTATTAGTATAATAAAATGATTTATCATTATCTAAATGATATAATCTAATAAAAAAACAGTTTTATTTTAATATCTAAAGGCTTTAACCTATAATGTATGTAGGCATTGGGTAAATCTTATATTTATGATTTCCATTGTCTAATTAAAATAATTTGATTAAAAATGGTTTTAGTCTAGACTGATTCTTAGAAAGGATGGTTAACCTGACAGGGTAATTCCTGCTTCCACTCTAGTGCAGGTTTTGTTCAGCACATGTTCAAAACCTGTAAATGGCCATAAAAAATCTCAGTGTGGTATATTTGTCCCAAGGTTGACCCACCTCAATTACTTTTAGATTTAACAATTATAGTTTTAGTCATTATCATATATAGCCAATTAGATAAATTTTATAGATTTACTATTATCTAATCAATTTAATCTGATTTAAAATGGTTTAGTTTTAAATCTAAATTTAAAGGTTTAAGGGGAGGTTACCCCAGAGGTAGAATATGGACCCTCTAACACAGCCTCCCTGAGTTCAATCCTGGTAGATGAACTTTGGGTAGAGGACATTTATGACTGTGTTGGCATTGTACACCAATGCTTCAAACTGAGACAGTGAATACTAAAGGTGGTTTATGGAGTTCCTGGCCTATCATATGCCACATGTGGAGGTTTTCCAGGTTTTATCCTCCCTTCCCATTTCTTTTATCATTTAATTGGTGTGGTATCATCCCCAGATCAGCCCAACTTGAACATATTTAAAATAATACAAAGGTTAAATTTATATTTTATGTACTTATTGGTTTAGTTTTAAAATCTAATAAACTTTATTTAATTGATATAATCTAATTTCTAAAAAGTATTAAGTTTGTTCTGATAAAGTTGCAGCTGTTAAATAATTATCTATCAAAATACTTTACATTTTGTTCTTAGTAACCTAATATGATTTCAGTTTATTAATAAATCCCATTTAAAAATGTGGCTAATTCAAATGACTCCTATAATATCTAATTCTTTGTCTCTGTAGCCTAATTTGATCTCAGAATATTTTTATGCTTGATCTATTATATCTCACACCTAGCTATATCTCAGTTTTTCTTGGCTTTATAATTTAATGCATGTTAAGATCAAAATTATTTTGGTCTTAATATATGTAGATGACCATCATAAATTTAGAAACATTAATCTATTGTATTATCCAACTACCAAATTACTCACCCAAAACCTATTGAACTATTAAACTAACTAGATCAACCATTTACTGAAACCATTAAGCATATCATGGCAACCTAAAAACACCAAATACTCCCCCAAAACTTATTAAAACTAATGTTTTAAATTTTATTTGAGGTGGGCCAACCTGAAGATGATACCACACTGATGAAGGGGATTCAAATTAATGAAAAGGAGACAAAGCCTGGAAAACCTTCACATATGGTATATGATAGGCCAGAAACTCCATAAACTTCCTTGCTATTCACTATCTCAGTTCAGGGCATTGGTGCACAATGCAACACAGTCAAAATGGCCACTACCCAAAGTTCATCTCCTGGGATCAAACTCAGGGAGGCAGTGGTAGTGAGTCCATACACCACCACTGAGGTATCCTCCTCTAACTTAATAAAACCATTTTTTAAATTTTAATTTTATTCAAGGTGGGCCAACCTGGGGACAATACTGCACCAATTAACAGAATAAAAGAAAATGGGGAAAGATGAATAAAGTCCAGAAAACCTCCATGCATGGCATATTATAGGCCAGGAACTCTATGGACTACCTTGCTATTCACTATCTCAGTTGGGCATTGGTGTGCAATGCTAACACAGTCATAGTTGTCCCCATACAAAGTTTCTGTATTGGAATTGAAATTGGGGATGCAGTGGTAGAGGGTTTTATTTATATTTTATTTGAGGTGGGCTGATCTGGGGATGATACTGCACTGATTAAGGGAAATTGAATGAATGGAAAAAGATGATAAAATCTGGAAAACCTCCATGTGTGGCATATGATAGGCCAGGAACTTCATGGACCACCTTTGCTAATTGCTATCTTGGTTCAGAGCATTGGTGCACAACGCCAACACAGTCATACTTGTTCCCTACCCAAAGTTCAGTACTGGAATCAAACTTGGGGAGGTAGTGGTAGGGTGAGGGTTTTATTAAACTATTGAATTAATTAAATTATCAACTTTTTACTGAAACTATTGAGCCTGCCAAATCAACCTAAATTCAGCAACCACTTATCTAAAACTAATTATAAACTTTTAAATATCCACAACCCTCTGGGCTAGGACAAGCGCAGTGGTGGCACATAGTCCACCAGCCCTGAGGGTAACATCAAAGCTGTTAGTTCAAGTGGCTTGAGCATAGCACTGACATCATAAAGGCTGTGCCATCACTATGCTCATACTTGTCTCCTACCCAAAGTTTATCTACTGGTATCAAACTAGGGTGGCAGTGGTCATTAAGTCTATACTCTACCACTAGGGTATCCTTCCCTCAATAATTTATATATTAAAATATATATAAAATCAATTGTATGTATTTGTATACAATTATGGAAGATACATTATCTCTTAAACAAATAAACTAAAATATTACCAAACTTGGCATAAATACACTATAAATTTAGGGAACAGCTGCAGGCTATTTTTCAAAAAAATCATATTAATAATATAAAAGTTATATGTAAGAAAGAAAAATAAAAATAAATTTTTTTAAATAATTTGCTTTTCTTAAAAGAAGAAAATAATAAAAAGTTAAAAAAATATAGCAAAAAACAAAAATAAAAAAGGTGCACTAAAAAGTAAAAAATAGTTTTTTGCCACATAATTACATTAAAATTTTATTTTTATGTGTGACTGCAAGAAAAGCAAGGCATGAACATTTATATACAACCATGCATACAATCTACATTTGTTTATATTATATGATATATATATCTATAATATATATATATGCATATTTTGTATACATACTTTATATATCAAATTATGTATGTAGTATTATATATAGTATATAATATTATATACAATCTACTTAATAAAACACATGCACTGACTGACTGAATGACATCTGAAGCTAATTGAGTCTGATAATTTTAATCTATTTGGGTGAGTGGGTGAGATTTGACAAATCATATCAAATCTGAAATTATTGAGCCTGATGGGTTTAATCTATTTGGGTGAGTGGGTGAGAATTGACAAATTTTATTGGATAATTTACCAAATTGATTACCTGAAGCTAATCAAGTCTGATTTTTAATCTAATTGAATGAGTGGGTGAGAATTGGCAAATAAGATTGAATCTGAAACTATCAGGTATGATAAGTTCAATCTATTTGGGTGAGTGGGTGAGAATTGGCAAATATTATCTAATAATTCACCAAATTGCTCACCCAAAACTAAACAAAAATCAGATTAGAGTTTTAAGTGGGTTAAGTAAAATTAGAATAATCAGCTCACCAGCCATGAGGGCAACAGCAAAGCTGTTAGTCTGAGTAGCTTGAGAGTAGTGGTGGCACAGCCTATAGGCTACAATGTGAGCTTATCATCTGATAAACTTTAAATACTGTAGCAAAGCATGGGTATCTGGATGTTAAGTATATATTTTAAAAACTTGCATAATTTGGTTCCCCTAATTAATAAATACTTTTGGCAAGTTAAGTAGAAGTTGATTTAGTAGCTTAGAAGATGTCACATACTCATTTATTTGAGGTAAGGGGACCATGGGACCCTTCTTGCCAACAAAAAAAATAAAGGCAGAATAAAAACAGAGCAAAATATGCTAAAAAACCTGTTTAACCTCAAGCATACCAGACTAGGTTCCCCTAGCCTAGCATAGCTGAGGGGGAAGGGGGTGAATTGGATGTTTGAGGGGACGTGCAAGTGCAGATAGAAATAAGTAGGTGTATCACCTGAATGTGATTGGAGGTTGAAAATAGTAATATTAGAAAATCAATAATCTCAGCTGTGTTTAACACATCAATATAATCAGTCATCTGATTTTCAACATGCAAAAGTAAACTAGGCAAATGACCAAAATCAGTCTTGGCTTCAGAAGATTTACCGCTTTAAAACCACACATTTGTGCAGCTTGCATAATTAATTTGATGGCCTTATGGCCCACCACAATAATCTCTTGTTTTACAGCAAAGGGGAATTGATCTGGAAATTTAGGTCCCAGAAAAACATTTTTTAATAGTCCCAGTGTAGCTTGAACACTATGCTGCAATAAGGTATTTTCTGGGGCAGCTGCTGCTTTGGTTGCCATCTTAAACAGAGGTTTGTATTGTGGGCAGCCCTTTTTTGGGCTAAAATGATGACAAGGAGCTGACTCTGATGAAAAATTCAAAAAATCATCCCATTCAAATACTGGATCCAGCCCGTGTAGGCAATCATTATTATCCACCCAGTCAAGAACATCAAATGGGTTTAGATTGGGATGGTTGGCCCAGTGACAGATGATAATTGGATAGGAGGTGAGATAAGATTTGTAATTTTTCTAAATTTGGTAGTTAGTGCCAACTGAGCTGAGACATTAATTTTGAATTTGCAGGTTGGCTTCAACTGATTGGCTGATTTTTAATTAGCTACACCTGCAGGTTTTGAGGGAGAGGGTGGAAGGATCATGCCTCATGCAAAAATTTTGGGTGAGGCAGCCAAAAACTTGCCAGCAGCTGAGGAGGTGGGGGCTGAGCCCCCAACCTCTATAGGGGCAGAGCACTTCCATTTTGAGTGATCTAACCTGAAACAGGCAGGGCAAACTGCCCGCCTGCCTTTGATGTGGGCAGAAATGATGGTTGGGGGCTAATTTAATAAATGAATGAGGCAGAATCACTTGAGTGATTCCACAATTGTTGGGCCAAATTGTGGCAAATGCATGAGGGCCAGTGAGGTGTTTGGCCCCGTTGAGGACCACAAACTGTAAAACAGGGTCTGTGCTATAAACAGCTAACCCTTCTACAAAATCTTGGTGGAGTACAGCAGGGGGAGATGGGTGGGCAAACCCATGAATTGCACCATGAGATTGGTATCCACAGGCAAATGGGTACAAGTAGCGGGAAGCAGTGTATTTTTAAAAAAAGTGAGATTGTCACTGCCATTGCAGCGTCAGCCTTGCTAGTAAATCTGAGGTCAAAATACCCCTTATAGGGGCAAAAATCAATGAAGCCTGCGGGCTTCATTACTTCCAAAACTTCCTCAATTATTTTTTGGTTGGAATAGGGAAATAATGCACCATACTTGATGCAAAGGCTGAAGCACATGTTGCTTGGAGGGAGCACCAGGGGGCTTTGTGGCACAGCCTGAGAGTGTGCAAGGTGGGTGGTGAGGTCCTTTGATGGAACAAATTGCCCCACCAAATTGGGAGGGCTGAACCCTACCCGCAACCACTTGGGCACCAAGCAAAAAATGCTCAATGGTGCCAGCCTACTTCCTCAGGAGAGAACAGCAGCCAGCACCAAAGCAGGTAACTCAGATGTTGGCTGCTAGCAATTTGACATTCAAAATAAAATTAAATTTTTATTAAACTTTCCAACTGATTTGACTGATTCATTTTTTAAAATTTCAAAAACTGATCATTGTGAGAGAGAAAAGCATCACATACTCAATGATTTTAAGTATAAAGAGATGTTTTGGGTAGCAGTTTGGTGTTATTTGATTGATTCAATAGGTTTATTTTGTTTGGCTGAGTGGTTGATGGCTTTTTGTTTAAATCAATAGGACACAGTTTAGTTTTGAGGGGTGATTAGATATTGGTTGTTTTGATAAGTTCAGTTAGGTTTACCTGAGTGGTTGGTGGTTTTTGGTTGATTCAATTGAGCAATTAGATTTGGCTGATTGGTTTTGTTTACCTAAAATATAAACTCTAAAATAATAAATTGAATATCTGAATATTATAGACACTGTAGCAAAGCATGGGTAAGTCAGCTTGTAATATATGTAATTATTATTTACTAATACTTAATATTTTAAATAGTAAATATATATTTATATATTATACATATATAATATTATAAATACTATATACAATATATATTATATATTTACATACTTTGTATATTTGTATGTAAGTGCGCATGCCTTGCTTTTTTTGCAGTCACATATGAAAAAAACTTTTAAAATAATTATGTGACAAAAAATTATTTTTTTGCTTTTTACAATTATTTTTTGTTTTTTTTTGTTTTTTTACTATATATTTTTTAACTTTTTATTATTTTCCCTCTTTAAGAAAAGCAAGTTTTTAAAAATAAATTTATTTTTTTTATATTTTTATTTTTTACTTTTTAGTCATACTTTAATTAAATTGTTATTATACATTACATAAGTTAAATTAGTAGTTTAATTTAGATTTACAAAGACAGCATTATATATTAAAATTTCTCATATGGTTATACAATATTAAACAACTTTTTATTCAAAGTTTTACTGTACATAGTAATCAAATAGTAGAGTTTTTGATTATTAAAATACAGTTGTAAATTGATAAAACTCTTTTCTTGTCACGTATATACATTTTTTTAGGTTCCACTTGTTAAATTAAGTTTATTTTGGCCGATTGGGTGGTGTTTTTGGTTGATTTGATAAGCTCTTTGGGCTCTGGCAGAATGCTTGGTGGTATATTATTTGGTTTGAAAAGTTTATTTTTTCAATATAGGATTGGTTCGATAAATTTAATTACTTCTTAAACTTATGGGTGGCCATCTACCATTATAAAAGCTAACAATATAATCTAAGCAAAGCTTGAGAAAAACTTTTTTAACTTATAAATCAACCATCAACCAAAAACCACCAACAACTTACCAAAACCAATTAACTTATCAAATCAACCAATCACTAACTGCTTTATTAAAACCGTTAAGCTTATTAATCAACCCAAACCCACCAACCGCTTGGCAAAACCATTGAAACTATCAAATTAACCGAATTTCAAACTGCTCAGCCGTAACGAAATACCAAATACCATCAAAAATATATAGGATTTTCACTTACTACATATAAACCTTTTTATTTTTGAAAAATGAAAATTATATTTTTTGATGGATTACTGTATTGTAATCGGATATACATAAGTGTACCAAAATTAAAAAACCTCTAGCTAGTCTAGAAGGTAGTTAAAAATCAATCGCAAGATTTGAACACATTTTCCATTGCGAGTTAAAGAAAAGCAATTTAAAAATATAAGACTCTAATGACAATCGGATATCTACTCGGGTGAGCGTTTTGTTTTATTTGTTTAATTCGATAGGTTCATAAGCTTTGATAAGTGATTTGTAGCTTTTGGTTGATTTAAAAGTTCAAAAATTGGTTTTGGCAGAGTAGTGTTGGTGGATTTAGGTTGATTCGATGTGCGCAATGGTTTCAGGTAAGTGGTGACCGTTTAATTAATTCAATTGGTTTTGCTAAATTGGTTGGTAGTTTTCGGTTGATTCGATAAGCTGAATGATTTTACCAATTGGTGGGTGGTTGTTTACTTCGATAGTTTAATAATTACGAAACTTATTGATAGCCATATACCAATATAAAAATTAAACCAATCGATTAGAATCATCTGGTCAATTATAAACCCAAGCGAAGCAGGGAAAATTGATTAGTCTATATATATAAAATTTATTCGAGGTGGATCGACCTTGGGACAAATATACCACACCGAGAATGTTTTCTAGCCAGTGCAGGTTTCGAACTCAAAACCTGCACTAGGGGTGGAAGCAGTTTTACCCGCTCGGCTAACCACCCTTCCATATATATAAAAATGAATGTCTGTATGTCTGTGTATATATGTCCCGAATGCATTCCTATACCATTCATCCAATTGTGATGAAACTTTGGTGAGTTGTGTGCATGCCTGAGAAGGTTCATGAATTTTAAAAAATATTATTTTAATAGTAAAATAAAAAGTTTTATATGTAACAAGTGAAAATCCTATATATACTTCGATGGTATTCGCTATATTGTTACAGCTGAGCAGTTTGATATTCAGCTGATTTGATATTTTAAATGGTTTTGTTAAGTGGTTAGTGGTCATTTTTTATACACTTTGCTTAAACTCACTGTCAATTCTGTCTGTCTGTAATTAAATCTTACAAGCTCTATTTCAGATACTTATTATCAATAAAAAAATTTGAACCTTTGCACAGACGTTGGTCTTGGATGACAATACAATAATACCTTTTAAACTCTATAAAGCAGCTATACAAATTAAGAAGTTGGTTTCGCAATTTATCTATATTAATAAAAGCGTGTGTGTGCGTGTGCTCGATGCCCAGTCAAAACTACAGCATGTAGAGCTTTGAAAATTTGGATATAAGTGGATGGGACGGGATCCGTGTGCACCTCGAAGCCAAATTTTTAATTTTCTTAATAAAACAAAAAGTTTTATATGTAAGAAGTGAAAATCTTATATACTTTTATTGGAAATCGGTATATTGTTACGGCTGAGAAGTTTGATATTTGGTTGATTCGTTAGTTTAAATGGTTATGTCAAGCAGTTGGCGGATTTGGGTTGATTAATAAGCTTAACGGATTTAATAAATAAAGCAGTTAGTGATTGGTTGATTCGATAAGTTGGTTGGTTTTGGTTGTTCCGAGAAGTTTAGGTTTGTTTTACGAGTACGAAGCGGATGGAAATTGGTTGATTTGGTATATTCTATGGTTTTAGTTAGTAAGTGGTTGGTGATTTTGGTTTCGATTTTAAGTTTAGTTTTGCGAGGCAGTTGGTGATTGGTTGATTTGATATGTTCAAAGGTTTTAGCTAAGCGGTTTGGTGGTTTATCGATATGGATTATCTAATAGTTTAAACACTATAGCGAAGCACGGGAATCTTGATGTTAGTTTTATATAAATTTAAAAAACCTGCTTAATTTGGTTCACCTAATTAATAAAATACTTTTGGCAACTTAAGTAGAAGTTGATTTAGTAGTTTGGAAGATATGTCACTTACACAATGATTTTAAGTATTGAAATGTTTCGGGTAGCAGTTTGGTGTTATTTGATTGATTCGATATGTTTATTTTGTTTAGCTGAGTGGTTGATGGCTTTTAGTCGAATCGATGGGACACAATTTAGGTTAAGGGTGATTAATTATTAGTTGATTTTATAATTTTTATAATTTAATTTTATTCGAGGTGGGCCGACCTGGGGACGATACCGCACCGATTAGGGAAGTGAAGAAAATGGGAAAGGAGGATAAAACCCGGAAAACCTCCATGCGCGGCGTATGATAGGCCAGGAACTCCATGGACCGCCTTTGCTATTCGCTATCTCGGTTCGGGGCATTGGTGCGCAAAACCAACACAGTCAAAATCGTCCCCTACCCAAAGTCCACTACCGGGATCGAACTCGGGAGGCAGTGGTAGAGGGTCTATACTCTACCACTGGGGTATTCTCCCTTGTGATTAATTATTAGTTGATTTGATAAGTTCAGCTAGGTTAATTGAGTGGTTAGTGGTTTTCGTTGATTCAATTGAGCAATTAGATTTGGCTGATTGGTTTTGTTTATCTAAAATATAAAATTTAAATTAATAAATTTGAATATCTGAGATTCTATAGACACCGTAATGAAGCACGGGTAAATCGGCTAGCAATGTATAAGAATCTCATTGCCAAATCATCTCTCTGATACCCCGCTGCAAAACATGGGATTTAGTTTGGTTATATTGTGAAAAAGGCGAGCTTTAACTGTTTATGACGATCTGGAGTTTTAAACTGAAATTTAAATCGCTGGGAGGGTTGATAATGCTTACCGAAGGTTGGTTGTCTAGTAATATTTTGAGATCCACTCAATTAATAAGACTCAGTTTGACCAATAAAATTTTAATCAGTTGAACGTATAAGGAAGGATAAGGATCGAACAGCTAGGTAGATTGGATCCAACTTTTATCAATTTGGTAATTAATCGATTAATTTTGGCTTTTGTTGGGGTTCTAAGAATCTATCTACCATCTTGATAAAAGTGCTTGAATCAGATGATAAATCTTACTTACTCTTGATCAACCAATCAACATTTATCACGTCAGTTGATTTACCTTGAATTGAGCCCTATTGTTCTTGACTCGACCCAGCTGGAAACTCACACTGGGTTTCGAATATTATCGGTCAAAATAAAAGGCAAATCAAACGCATTTACCAACCGTTTTTTCACTGGAGCGAATCATATTAATACCCCGGAGTTAAGCGATAGGTGGGGTTGAAAAGCGCTTAAGTTGGGGTATTATGGATTGGTTGACGTTACGCTTTACGCTTGGCTGCACGGATCCACCAATGACTTTGGAGGCGCATCGAGAGTTTTAATTGGGATTCAATCATTTTGAGAATCGAAAAGTTTAGAATTCGATTGGATTTCGCCATTGACGAGAATAAATTTCCAAGTTCCAAGGTTGAACAGCTATCGTTTACGAGTTGTAAAATGTCGACTGCTCAACTAGCCGATACTTCGCGTAGCCATGCCACAGCATTTGAAGCCTCATTGCCACCTCCCACCCGTCAGATCTTCGCTACATCCCAGGGTTCTCGCGTTACCCTCTGGCGTCCGCTTCCCGCTAACTTCACCCCCATGGGAATTGATGCCGCTCGTTATAGGAATGGCCTAATCCCTATCTTGACTTTGGAGGTCGGGTTTGAGGTTTACACGATGGCCTTCCCGCCCAACTTCGACTGCCTCGCTATCCTTGGATCCGGTAGCTTACTGCTAACCTTCCGACTCGATTTCAACTCCACCTCCGCCGTATCGGATTTCATTAAAACCGTGGCTTCGAGATTGGATCCTCAAGCCCACGTCAACTCCCATCCGTACCAGCAGTATTTTCCCCATCCAGTTTGTGACGCGGCTTTGCTTTCCAGAGTCCAGTCGGATAAGAACTATTTCAGGATGAACGATATTGACGCCTTACTTGAGGTAGAACGACTATCGGCTCAAGGGTTTACTAACTTTTAGAATGCTCATAGCGGACAACTCCCTTCCAACACTTGCTTTACTTTCAGTTCCTTCCTTTCAACAAAATCGGCTCCAGTGCTGGCTTTCTGGGGAAAGGGTGGCGAGCTTTACCACCTCAGCTTGAAGGATGAACCTTAGTTGGTCAAGCATTATGGGTTTGGAGCCAATGCCAAGATGGTTAGCTTGGATATCTCATGCGGAGTCAAGCTTTTTTGCCCTCACTGAAAAAAATCGATCTTTGGTGCTGCACGCAACCTCGGGATGCACGTGTCCCATTTATTGGATGGGGCTTCAGATCGCAATCCAACTTCGATCACAGCCTGCCCCTCCGATCCCAACAAGTTTGCCGTCAGCTTCACCACCGGCGAGGTCGGCATCTTTGCCCTCGTCCCGAGTTGCGGCGTTAAAATGCTCGCCCTTCTACCCGCTTTTGAGGGGCACCCTGGGGCTAGCAAGCCCACCTTCTCCCTTCATGATGAGAAACTCGCATGGGTCAACTCGCTCGGCCAGCTTCTTACCAACGATTTGAAATCCACCAAAGTTAAGCCTTTCCCCACCCAGTTTCCCCTATCCTCCTCGGCCTACCATCCTACCTGTAGGGCTCTCATCTCCACGACTCCGGAGGGGGGCTTAGTAGCCCATTCAGTTTGTAGGTTGGAACGCCCCCTCTGGCGTTTTCCCATGCCTGCTAACTCTCCAGCTGCCCCGATCCGGTTCATCGCTTTTAAGGTAAAAATAGGTTTCTCCTCATATCAATCAACCTTAGCCTATCCCCATCTGCGCCACGGCTAGCTGGGCTGATCCCTTCATCAGCCAAGGGGTCTTTAGCGTTAGTGATGGTCAGCCCACCCCCACCGTTAACCCTCCACAACTGGCGAGTTCGTTGAGAAGCCCCCGCCGCAAAACAAATGACGTTGAGCCATCCTTTATAGAATGCTTCAGCTCCGTCAAGCGCCCCCGTGTTGTGCCTAAAGATAATAGGGCCGCTTTTGGTACTTTGCAAATTTAGCTTTGGCTAACCATCCAGACTTTAGTAACGCGGTAAAGTGCATGGTTGCTGAGGGCAGCAATCAAGGTGGCATGAGTAGTCTGGTGTATTTCAATAGCTCTGAAAGTCATTCTGGAGCCATAGACGGTTCCCAGGTGAGCTGCTCTAGCCCAACTAGGGTGGCTCAGCTACAGCCTAGTGAAAATCAAATTTGTATCACTCGGAACGAGGATTTTAATGAAGTTGGATCATCGTGGAATCATATGTCGGTTTGGGCAGGAGAGCCAAAGGTCTCAAGCTGAAGGCTCCAATCTACACTCTACCATTTCTCGCCTTCCTGCTGAGGCTATAAATGCCAATTCCAGTTGCATCCTCAAGGGGGAAACTCAAGAGGTGGATGAGTTGAGCATGATGGATGCTGAGCCCAACTTCTATTTTTAGGAGGGGAGTTTTGAGGTGAAGGAACCCAGCGTGGCACAAGATTTCTGCCCTCAAGAACCAAAGTCTCAAAGCTTGCGTTTGGTGCCAGAAGCAACAAATATCAATCCCAGCTCAACCAATATACCAGAGGGTGCTATCTATGAGCCAGTGGTTATTGATTTCAGCCTAAAATTTGTAGAGAATCTTTATATCCACTTTAATAATATATGGGCCCTTGACCAGATCTTATCTTGGAATGATGCTAGGACCTTCAATTGACAATAAAGCGACTCTTTAACTATGGATGGGATTAATTTGTGACAGGAAACTATGGCTCCAAAAAAGCCTCAGCCTTACCAAGAGGACTCAGGTTCAAAAGCGATTAACAATAAATCGACCACTTTTCAATCCAATGTGGGTTCCAGCATCCCCACTAACTCTGGCTTAACTGCCAGTGATGATTGCATTGATCGGGTGATGGTGGATGTTATTGCGACAGTGGAGGCCATTAGAAATTTCCCGCTTGCCAACAAGTTTCAAACTAAGTTTGAGGGGCTATGCGAAGAGTTTCTGGGTGAGCATCTGGTGATGATGAGGGCTCTCTGCACCCAAGTAGCCAAGGAAATGGCTGAGATGAAGGTAGTAAATTTATATTAAAATTGACTTATGACCTCTAGGCTGCAATCAAATATTATACCCAAAAAGCAGCAACTATCCTACGACTCAAGGTCAAAATACGCTCCCTAGAAAGAGAGATTTATAATCTCTACAACGAGAAGAACAGGTTTCATTAGGTAGCCTCCTAAGTTTCTCAGGTTTAACTCCCTAAACCCACTGAACGCTCAGCTTGATTTTAGGCCTTCGTTAGAAAACTTAGGAATGAGGTTAACTAGTGATGTGAAAACGGAGCTTCTGTAATGGGGTTTTACCCAAAACATGCACTTCAAAAAGCATGTTGCCATCTAAAATCTCTGAGAACCCTGTTCCCTTTTAAAATCCTATAAATACTCCTCAACCCATCGCTGGGTCCCACTTAATAAATACTTTATTTATATTAAAAATAGTCCTTTTTAGTCTATAATAATGGTATTATCTCAGTTATACCTAAGTACTAACTTCAGCATGTTATCACCTGGTGTAAACCTTTTGCAAATGGGTTGAACACTAATATTTTTTAATTACCCATCAAGTATAATAAAACATGTCAAGCTGTAATTTTTGCTTTGACTTTCCAACTCTAATTTAATATTTAGGTTTTAACATTGCTTTAATAGGTGAATTATCAATCTTAAGTCATCATCTATCTGAAGATGTAAGTTAAAATTTTAATTTTAAAATGGGCCTTTAAAATAAATTACAACATAAGATAAGCATAAAAATTGATAGATATATCGAATCTATTCACCTTGTACCAAAAGTTATCTATGGCCATGTGAGAGTGATAGCTCTATCAGTTTTGATACTAAATGGTAGATATTTTTATCTTGTGCCTTCATACTATGGTTTATCTAGAATATGGTTTTTAATTTAACTTTCATCTAGCCCCGTTTAGATTTGGATAGCTGGTACATCCATTTAGGTACCATCAATTTGATTGATTGCAGGAAAAGTAAGTGAATTGAGAGCAATTCAAATGGTAGTGTTATAAATGTTTATTGTTAGTAATCTATTTTTAGTAAATAACTGGTTATTGCCTGCCATATATTATACTATAGATCTAAAGTTTCATTATTGTATCATAAAAAATATTATGGTAAATATAGAAGAGTCTTTATATTTAGAATATGTGCTCTTTAATGATTAGTCACAGATATATATTTTATTGTCTAATATATCTAAATTATATAAGGACTAGCTGTTAATCTGCATCTTCACTTGTAATAAAAATTTAGATACTTTGATACTGTTGCTTATAAAATATCCTTTGCTAAGCTATCTATAATCTAACCCTTTATATATATTTAAATTAAGTATTTATATTTTTCTAAAGCAATATTATCATATGAATAATTCTCACTACTATTTTTTATATAATATTTACTTTATTTAGCTTGTACACAAAGTTTCTTTTTCTATAGTACCTTTATTTCAACCCTTAGCAAAAGCTAGCTATGAGTATT
Organism: Massospora cicadina; assembly: GCA_022478985.1. Taxonomy (NCBI): domain Eukaryota; kingdom Fungi; phylum Entomophthoromycota; class Entomophthoromycetes; order Entomophthorales; family Entomophthoraceae; genus Massospora; species Massospora cicadina. The sequence continues at coordinate 42,053 of JAKSZP010006615.1, read as the reverse complement.
TTTATATATGTATACCTTTTATAATATTAGCTTCTATAAAAAAATGCTTATTCTAACCCACAACAAAGTTGCACATAGTTATTATTATAAGAGGCAAAGATATTCATAGTCAAGGCTGACATGCATATATCCTTTTTTTAAACTGTCATTTATGATTAACAGAAATTTTATTGTAAATATACCTTTAATAGTCAGAGCTATTTTTAACTGACTTTGAAAAAAGAGATGGTTATCAATTTGACCTGTATGAATATTTTTTATGTTTGTTAGTACATAACTGAAAATACTGGACCAATTTGGATGATCACCTTTTTCAAAAACAGAGAATGCTCCAACTTTGGTCCCATTTTACTTTTGTAAGTATTGGTCAAGTATTTGACCATTGATTCAGTAAGTATATAAAAATGGGCTCGGAAGCGATGGATACTTGTGGGACTGATACAACTCTGGATAAACTTAATTCCAGCATTGAAGTGATAGATTTGAAGCCCTTTTAGTATGTTTATGGCTGGGGGGTATGTTCAAAATCCAGGCAGTATGCGATCATAGTGGGATGAGCTTAAATCATTATAGATGGCTATCATTTTTGCATAATTTGACCAATAAACTCATCTAAATTTGATAAAATGAATTATTTTATATAGTAATTAATAAATTTACTATAGATTGACTAATAAAAGCAACCAAATCTAATAAAATGAATTACTGTAGATGGTGATCAGTAAATTCAGCATACAGTGACCAATAAAATTATCTAAATTTAATAAAATAAAGTATTGTAGATGGCAATTAGTAAATTTAATATAATTTGACCAATAAAATCAATTAAATTTAATAAAATGAATTATTAGTATATTTGTTTATAAGATACTATGTATAATATATATACAATGGGTTTTAATTTTTAAAGAAATAGTAAGGGGTCAAAATGGATATATAGAGATAGTAATATTTAATAAAGTAGGAAAAGGAGCCATCTTTAAAAATGCATTATTTTTTGGGGGAAAAAACTGGGGGTACAGTATTTTAGAAAAAAAGAAACTTCATGTAAAAATTTTCTTTTGAAAAAAAGAAACTTTAAAATAAGCTCTAAAAAGTATGAAATAATTGAGAAACTATGCCTCCTCAATAAAACTCTTTTTGAAGTTGGCACCATATTTTAACTGACTTATAATAGGCATTTATAATTTATATACTCAGTACTATATATTCTAAGTTGCTTATAGTTTACACTTGGACCCAACCCAGATATAAGATATAATTTGTATTTGCAAGCAGAATTCTATAATTTAGTTTAAAATATGGCACCAACTTCAGAATGGCTTTTATTGAAGAGCATAATTTCAAATATTTTATACTTTTTAGTGACTTTTTTAAAGAAGGTTCTTTCTTCCCCAAAAAATTATATATATATATATATATACTTTTTAACCCTTACCTAAAGTAACTATAGATATTGATTATATGCTAATGATTCTCACATTAAGGCTCTAATACCCCAAAAATCTTCCTCAAAGTTTAAACTTTATATATACCTGGTGGAGTTTTCCAGCGTTTCTTGGGTTTATTTATTCCCAGAGAATTTGAACTAATTAATTTAAAGTTTATATTATATAAGTGAAGTTATCTGGCGTTGCTCAGGTTTATTTATAAGTTCACACTGATATAGCCTATAGGCTGTGCCAGTGCTACTCTTTAGCCACTTGGACTAACAGCTTTGCTGTTGCCCTTGTGGCTGGTGAGCTGATTATACTAACTTTAATTAATCTACTTAAAACTCCAATACTGATTTTTATTTAGTTTTGGGTGAGCAATTTGGTGAATTATTAGATAATATTTGCCAATTCTCACCCACTCACCCAAATAGAATAAACTATCAGACTTGTTAGTTTTTAATTTGATTTTATTTGCCAATTCTCACTCACTCACATAAATTGTTAGGAGAGTGTCTATAACTCTCAATTCCCAGTGTGGCGGTGCTCAGTGCACAGGCCCAATGCCAGGGAACTAGCCGCTAGTGCCAGAGGTATTAGAGCCCAGAAGAGGGTGCTGGAGCAATAACTGCTGAGGCATAAAATTGCAAATTTTATATTAAAACCCACATAAGGGTGATGCGGTGCACATCAGATGGGGTTCAGAGGCCCAGGTTGGAGGGATCCTGGGTGGACAAATGGTGCACAAGGGGAGAGCAGAATGGTACTTGCAATGGCAAGTGTAATGGAACATGAGACCTCCTTGAAGAGGTTTGTGCACAGGAGCGTTCTGAATATCATAAAATAAAAATGACTTTAAAATGGGGTATAGGTTTAATTGGGAGTCGACCAACAAGGACTGTTGGTTGGGGAATACATATATAAACTTGACTGGGAAAATAGGGTTAATGCCGCAGTGGGCCCAAGCACTGACTCACCAATAGGGTGACACGGCCATCCAAATTGATTGAATAGACCAAAACTGACTTCACTTGAGTTATCAATTGAAGTTGAGTCTGATCCAAGCGCGTTATATCAAAAATTAGAACAGGTTTTAAACCCCACTCCTTGATAAATCAAATTGAACCATCTGCGTTCATTTGGTATATCATTTGTTTTAACACCTGGCTTGTCATTAGGGGCTGGGCATTTGGTGCACCACTGGTCCCAATCTGGGCATATTTTGCCTGAACCCAGCGTTGGTCCAGGGTGTTTCTCAGGTCAGGAAGGGCCTGCAACTTCACCCTTTGGGCCTCCTGGCACCCAGCCTTGTCTTTGGGGTTGACCCCCACTATTATGTCATGTTTACATGACATTACCCTCTCCTCCCAATGGGGCTCAACCCCCCCTCCAGAGGCTTTCACCAGGGAAAAGGTTTTGTGGGCAGGGGCCAACTTCATGGCAGCAACAGTTGGTTGGGGTTGAGATCTGGCAGTCTGGGAAACTGCTGGTGGAAGGCTTCAATCAGATCTTGGGCATGCATACAGTCACATGCTGAAACCCAACTGTTCTCTGCAGCATCAAAGCCCTTCCAAGATACCAGATATTTGAGTCTTTTTTTAACATGGTGGGAGGCAACTATCTCTTCCACCTCCCACTTAGGCGCCCCATCCACAAGATAGGCCTCAAGATTCTCTGGTGGGGGGCCCTCAAACAATGTGAGTTTGCTCTTGTGGAACACCGAGAAGATCTGGAAATGAAGGGGGAAGATCCAGCTGGTATGAGGCATGGCCCACCTTTCTAACAACGCGGTAAGGTCCAATCCTCTTAGGGGCCAGCTTCTTGCATGGTTGCTTGATAGAGATGTTACATGTATCAAGCATCATGAGATCCCCTTCCTTGTAGGCAGGACCTACTCAGAGCTTCCCATCAGCGTTCTCCTTATACACCTGCATTGCTGCCTCCAAGCTTGTGGAAACCCCCTGGTGGACCTTCTTGATGGTCTTGGCAAAGTCCACCACCGCTTCAACCTCTGACCCACAGCTGGGCTCCATGTTAAATGTGGGGTTAAAGCCATGGCTAGCAAAAAATGGGGAACAACTGATCAAAGAGTGAAAGGTATTGTTGTAGCTAAACTGGGCCATGGGAAGGTGAGAAGCCCAATCTGAATGATCTACAGCGGTGTAACACCGCAGAAACTGTTCCAAGCACTGGTTCACTTGTTCAGTCTGTCCATCTGATTGGGGATGATAGGCAGTTGAACGGCAAGGACAAATCTGAAGAGTTTTACACAACTCTTCCCAAAACATGAAGGTAAACTGTGGGCCCCAGTCACTGATAATTTCTTGGGGGACCCCACAGAGCGCAAACACATGGATGACAAAAAGCCTAGCCATCTCAGCCGCGGTTATGGTGGTTTTTCACGGAATAAAGTGGGTAAACTTTGTGAGCCAGTCCACCACTACCATGATGGCATCATAACCATCTGAGACTGGTAACTCCACAATGAAATTGACTGAAATGGAGGTCCAAGGCCCATCAGCCTTTTGGACTGGTACTAACAACCCTGCTAAAGGTTGACGATTGGGTTTCATCTGATTGCATACCAGGCATTCCTTGCAATACCAGCCCACCTGAGCTGACAAGCCCTTCCAATTGTATGTGCGACAGATCAGCTCCAAGGTCTTTGCTTTCCCCAGATGACCAATGGTGATTCCATCATGATGGTCCTAAATGATGTTCAGGCGCAGTGGTCCAGCAGGTATCCAAAGGCGCCCCTGGAACCACACCATCTCATCCTTTATGTGATAGCCCCTGGATAGATCCTCTTGATTTGATGCGCTCTTTGCAAGGACCATGGCATATTCACCCAACAGAGGCTGAGAGAGGATGACCTTTATGAACATACCATATTTCTCTGCATTATCCAGAGGTGCAAGCGCTGGCCTGTTAGCCAGGGGAGAGGGAAGCAACGACAGAATTTTACTTGAAGGAATCATAACCTGGGTGTTGTGCACCTCTACCTCCTTGGGGTCAGAGGCTAAAGCAGGGTTGCAGCTCAAAGCATCCACCAAACCATTATCCTTGCCCTTGGTAAACTCATACGTGAATGCAAATTGGGCAAGGGTCTTATGCCAATGGGTCTGCCATGGGGTTAGGACATTAGGCGCGCAGTAGTACAGCAAGGCATGGTGGTCTGTACATATGTGGAATGGTTGGGTAGAGCCATGCAAGTGGTGACGCCAATAATTCAGCGCCTCCACAACTGCTAGTAACTCCTTGTCATAAACGGCGTAATTCAACTCTGGCAAAGATATCTTCCTAGAAAAATATCCCATTGGATGCTCTATCCCATCTTTGCCTACTTGTAACAAGGTGGCTGCTATGACGAAGTTGGAGGCATCAGTTGACACAATCGAACTCCTTGGAAGGGTCAACATGGCAAAGAACAGTCATGGACAACAGGGTGCACTTCACTGCTTGGAAAGCATCCTCCAAAGTGAGGGACCACTGAAGCACCTTGGCACCACTAGCATTGTATAGGGGAGCTGCCACCTCAGACAGATTGGGAGTGAACTTCTTAAGGAACGTGCACATCCCCAAAAAGCTCCTTAATTCCTTAACCGAGGTGTGGGTAGGCTACTCATGAATCACCTTCTCCTTGTCTGGAGTTATCATGTGTCCTTGGTTGAACACAACGTTGCCTAGAAACGTGATCTGGGACTTAAAGAACTCGCACTTGTATATTTTCAACGTAAGGCTGGCTGCCTTTAACCGCTCCACCACTTGCTGAAGGTGAACTGCATGGGACTCCTGATCAGGGGAAAATACCAGGATATCATCCATGTAGGTGACCGCGCATACCCCAACAGGTCCCCCAACGCTGCATCAATGCAGCATTGAAAGATAGCAGGGGCATTCTTAAGCCCAAAGGGCATGACCCAAAACTGGAAGATCCCTTTTCTGGTATGGAACGCGGTCAACCACTCTTGCCCCTTTTTAATCTGGATCTGATTGAACGCGTCGAGGCAATCCAACTTGGAGAAGAACTTCACCTTCTCCACATAGCGTGCAATCTGCGAATCCAAAGGGATGGGATGGAGGTCTGGTACAGTAACGTTGTTAAGGTTACCATAGTCTACGCAAGGGCATAAGGTACTATCAGACTTCTCCACAAAGAGTAGAGGGGAGCATACAGGGGAGATATGCTGAAAAATCGCACCCTTGACTAACTGTTCTTTTACCCACACATCCAATGCCTCCTCCTCCCAGACAGTTAAAGGGTAAATAGGAGAAGAGATACGCACCAGATTCACTGTGAGCTTAAAGTCACAATCAAACTCAGAGTGCTCAGGGAGTGCGATGGCAGATGCTGCATCAAAAGAGGATTCCAAACCCTTCAAGCAAGAGGGTATAGGAATTTACACTGAGGGCTTCTGCATTGAGGCAAGGACACAAGGGATACGGTGGGGCCAGTGGGGCAAGTTTCCTGGGGTGTTTTCTTTGGACAAAGGAACAACAAATATGCGACCATCTTCATGGTGAGAGACAAGGTATTCTCCTTCAGGTTAGTTCTTACGTCAAACTTCCGCCACCATTCCACACCCAAAATGATAGGGAACATGAGGTTTTGATCGCACTGAAGTGATCAGACAAGTGGTACTTGCCAACCTGATAGTCCACTGTCCCAATGATCTTCAGAGTGGGAATACCTTAGGATGCCCCTCCTCTAACCACATCACCTGGCAAGTAACTCAGTCTAAGGTAATCGGCTAGTTACTGGTCCATATAGTTTCCAGAGGCGCCAGTATCCACCAAAATAGTAGTGGTGAGCTTCCCTAAAGGAGAGGAGAGGGTGGCAGTCAGTAGAAAATACCCAGAATGATCTTTATTTATGGAAGACAAGGACAACATTTCACCAAACATAACAAATTTTGGCTCAAGCCTGTAAACTGAATTGGTGTTGGAGTTAAAAAGGGGGTGGGATATTTGGCCACTCTTATTACTGAGGCCACATACCCCACCATGCCTTCTGCAAGTGCATATACTTGATCATGTTTAAACTGAAGTTCCTTCTCCACTCCTGAGTGTGCCAGTTCATGGTAGAGGTCAACCGTGGGTTCATAGGGGTAATCTGATACACTGGAATAGGGTCCTCATCCAGGCCATATGAACAAATAAACGGTTCAGAGATAGAGTCCAGGGTTTTGTTATAAAACGCATCTTTAGATGTGAATGACCCCATCCCTGGAGCCACAATGGAATGCCCAATATTATCCAAGGCCAACACCCCCAGGCCCATCTGCACCAATTCCGCTGGCATCGTCTGAATGCGCTGGCAATGGAAATTTGTTTATCAAGATGAAATTTAATAAATTTGGCAGAAGGTCAGGGAATCATGACTTTTGGACATTAAAAAATCTGAATCCACCGGGTATGAACATGAAGGGTGGATACTCTCCAGTTAGAGCCAACCAAGATAACGTCAAGTTGCTCCAACCTTCAGGAAAAAGAGGAAACAGTGGTGTGGCTAATGACAGCTGGGGTCCACAGTTGACGGCCTATGTTTCCACTTCAGTAAAGTTTCACATGGAAAAAGTTTGTGCACATAAGAGAAATAGGTTGGTCGACTAATGTTAGGAGAGTGTCTATAACTCTCCAGTTCCCAGTGTGGCGGTGCTCAGTGCATAGGCCCAATGTCAGGGAACTAACCGCTAGTGCCAGAGGTATTAGAGCCCAGCAGAGGGTGCTGGAGCAATAACCGCTGAGGCATAAAATTGCAAATTTTATAATAAAAACCCATACAAGGGTGACACGGTGTACATATCAGATGGGGTTTGGCGGCCCAGGTTGGAGGGATCCTGGGCGGACAAATGGTGCATGAGGGGAGAGCAGAATGGTACTTGCAATGGCAAGTGTAATGGAACGTGAGACCTCCTTGAAGAGATTTGCGCACAGGAGCGTTCTGAATATCATAAAATAAAAATGACTTTAAAATGGGGTATAGGTTTATTTGGGAGTTGACCAACAAGGACTGTTGGTCAGGGAAAACGTATATAAACTTGACTGGGGAAATAAGGTTAATGCTGCAGTGGGCCAAGCACCGACTCACCAATAGGGTGACACTGCCATCCAAATTGGTTGAATAGACCAAAACCAACTTCACTTGAGCTATCAATTGAAGTTGAATCTGACCCAAGCACGTTATTTTGAAAATGGAACATGTTTTGAAACCCCGCTCCTTGATAAACCAAATTGAACTATCTGCGTTCATTTGGTATATCATTCGTTTTAACACCTGGCTTGTCATCAGGGGCTGGGCATTTGGTGCACCACTGGTCCCAACCTGGGCATATTTTGCCTGAACCCAGCGTTGGTCCAGGGTGCTTCTCAGGTCAGGAAGGGCCTGCAACTTCACCCTTTGGGCCTCTTGGCGCCCAGCCTTGTCTTTGGGGTTGACCCCCACTATTATGTCATGTTCACATATCATAAATAGATAGAACCTATCAGACTTAAAGGTTTTTAGATGTCATTCAGTCATTACATCAGTGAATGAATTTTATTAAGTAGATTAAGTAGATACTAATTTAGGTGAGCAATTTGATGTTTATTTGATAAATGTCAAGTCTCACCCACTTACCTAAATAGATTGAACTTATCATACTTGTTTATTAGATTTAGAGAGCAATTTGGTGAGTTATTCAATAAATTTGCCAATTACCATCCACTCACCTAAATTAGAATGAACCTATCAGACTCAAAGGTTTCAGATGTCTTTTGGTCAGTCAATATGTCAGTCAGTTAGTAAAACTTTTTTATTAAGTACTTATAAACATAAATTTATAATTAAGGCCTCCATGCATATATCACTCTTCTGACCTGTCATTTTATAATAAGCATAGGTATTTAATATTAGTTATAAAAGCAACTAGCTAATCTATCAGCTTTGATTGAATTTATAAACTGCCAGATGATTTTTATTGATTATTTTAGTTATCATATTGGTAGTTGGTTATCAATAAGTTTAAGTCAAGAGCGTGTCTATAACACTCTCATTCTTAGAGAGATGGTGCAGGATACACAGCCACACCATAAGGGAACTAGTCACTAGTAGGGTTGGAAACAAGGAACCATGGAAGGTGCCAGAGCACAGGGGACCCAGGGATAGGGTATACAACACAGAGTTGACAACAAGATAACATATAAACATTATAACTTGGTTATGCCCCAAGTTGGAGTCCATAATCAAGTGCAGATCAGTGTTGGGGTGCTTGGGTGCCTCGATCTGGAGGGAACCAGAACAGTCCAGTTGTGCATCTGATTCTGCCATTAGCTTTATTAAAATAGAGTGCCCTATATTGGTGGAGCTCTCCTTGATGTCATGGCTCCATGACATAATTGAGGACATGTATTGCAAGGACAAAGCTGCATGTTAGGAGGCTAAAAAGGTTAAATTGGCAGGCCTCCCTGACCTTAAACATACCCTGAATTAACGCTGGGTACAGGCAAAATATGCCAGGTTGGTCCTGGGAATGTGCATGATGCTCATCCTGGAGTTAAAGCCAGAGCATTAAAATGTACCAGCTACGTTCTCAATACTAATGGTTTGTTACAGTTTCTGGAGGGACAGGGTTCAAAGACCATTCCAGTTTTTAATATTACCAGATTAGTTGAGTATAATTACTATCTATAACTTGAGTTCGGTCAATTTTGAGTTACAGGACCCTGGCCAATGGTAGCGTGCACCTATTGGTGCACTTAGGCTTAGCACCACTTCTGCTAATTGATGACTTACCCCATTGCTTAAGTATGTTTTTAATGAGATCAACTTTTCTTGTTAGTCAACATCCGATTAATAAATTTCTTTTTAGTTTACATTTTTTAATAAAGTTCCTTGGGCAAACCTGTATGTGGACCTTCTTAGGGAGGTCTCTAACAATGGTAGTCATTTCATTTTTACAAAAATATCTATCATATCTGGTGCATCACTGCTGGTCCATCCTGGTCCCCTCCAGACTGAGGCACCCAAGCACTCCAGCACTAATCTCCGCTTGGTTATGGACTCCCCTTTGGGGTCCACCCAAGAATTTTTGTTTATTTTGCTATCAATTACCATATACTGCATTGTACACCCTTGCCCTGGGTTGCTTTGGCTCCAGCATCTTCTGCGGTGCTCTGTTTACCTTCATATGAATGACTGGTTCCCTGAAAGTGTGACGGTGCATCCTGCACCACCTCTAAGGATGTGAGAGTTACAGACACTCTTCTTACATTAGTTGACCAACCACTTTATTTTACATGCACTAGAATTATACATGTGGGGCTTTTGCTGAGTGCAAATTAGGTGCACCTGCCATTTGACGCAGCTCAATGGGGCTTGCCACCATTTTCTTGTTTGCTGATAGTTGGTGCATCTTAGCGTTATTCTTGATACCTCCAACTGGTAAGTGCCCATCCTTTTTGCTTGTACCTGAGGAATTTGGATGTTTCATGATCTGGATGTTGTGATTCTCTGGCTTTCCCCTGAAATTACAAAAAACATTTTATTAAAATTTATCTTTCTTAACACCACATTTGGATGGTGCAGGCAGGATTATTGACAAAGGGCCTAGTGGTGATGACATTGGATAACAATGCACAACCCATCACCAGATTAAGTATGGGGCCATTCAAGGCTCAAAATGTGTTTTATAACGTTAATTACTTATATAAAAATGAGCCAAATATTATCTCTTGTAGCTCTAATCTATTACCCATTTTAGTAAACCAGATCACCCCAGAGAACCCCTGCTTGACCTCTACTATAATCCGCAGAACACAGGCGGTGAAAAAGGAGTTACTTTTGCAATATAAAGATGTTTATGCACCTGCTGAAGATATGTTGGGATATGCAGCCTAAAGTAATAAGAGTTTCCATTATCCCTATATATTTTATGATGCAAAAACATACCATGGAGGCATGCTTATGCCTGGGGAAGACTTTTCTGATGAGGTGTTATTGTTCTCTGCTTTGAATAAAGACCATTTTGGATTTTATTTGTTGACTGCTACCCTTTCATCCCATTTTAAGGAAAGTCAGCATAATCATTTTGGATGATACAGTAGCTTTTGAGAATTTTATTGGCCAAGACCTAGCAGACTACCTTGAGTTAAATTACTTTACAGGTGGTATGGTTAGGGGAGGTTCTTAAGGTATTCCCACGTTGAAGGTTTTGGGGGTTAGTGGATTATTAAGTTAGCAAATATCATTTGTATGACCGATTGCAAGCTATTAAAACATCTTATACCCCATTATTTTAAGATTAGAGTGGTGGCAAAACTTGACATCAGAACCAACTTGAAAGACAACACCTTGTGCTTAACCTTTAAAAATGGTCATATATTAGTTATCCCCTTGTCTGAGGCTAACTCTCAGGGTGATTTGCCTCAATGGCCCAAGGTTTATACACTAAGTCTTGCTACGTTGCTGAAGCCCTCTTTGGGGCACTTACCTTTCTGTCTGGAGGGACTGGAATCTTTATTTGATGCGGCTTCAGCTAATGTACTACCAGCACATTTAGAGTTTGATTGCAAGTTCAAGCTCACCATTGATCTGGTGCATATATCTTATCCCATTTATCCTTTGACTGTATGGAAGGAAGCCTTAAATGTGTGAGTTAAAGATCTGTTATCTAAAGGCGCAACATTTCAGCATAACTCTCCAGTATCCTCCTCAATTCTCTTTGTGGAGAAGCAGATGGTACCTTACACCTGTGTGTAGATTATGGGAATCTCAACAACGTCAATGTACCAGACTTTCATACCATCCCATTGGATTCTCAGATTTCTTGCTATATGGAGAAGGCAAAAGACTTCTCCAAACTGGATTGCCTAAATGCTCTCAATCAGATCATGATTAAGAAGGGCCAGGAGTGGCTAACTGCGTTTGCACCCAAAAAGAAATTTTTTAAGTTTTGGGTTATGCCCTTTGGGCTGAAAAACGCCCCAGCTATCTTTCAACGCCGTATAGATGTGGCCTTGGAAAACCTGCTGAGTGTGTGCGCGGTGGCTTACATGGATGATATTCTGGTGTTTTCTCCTGATCAAGGTTCCATGCTACACACCTGCGGCAAGTATTGGAGAGTTTAAGGGCAGCCAACCTTACGCTAAAAATCAGTAAGTATGAGATCTTTAAGTCCTAGGTCACCTTCCTGGAAACGTTGTGTTTGCCCAAGGACACATAATAACTCCAGTCAAGGAAAAGGCTATTTATAAGTGGTTCACCCAACTTCAGCCAAGGAATTGAGGAGCTTTTTTGGGACGTGTACGTTCCTTAAGAAACTCACACCAAATCTTTCTGAGGTGGTGGCACCCTTGTATAAGGCAAGTGGGGCAAAAGTGCTTGTGTGGTTCCCAATTTTGCAGGATGCCTTCCAAGCAGTAAAATTTACCCTGTTTTCCACGTCTATCCTTTACCATGTAGATCCCAAAAGGAGTTTATTGTGGCTTCTGATGTTTCCAACTTCACCATAGTAGCTGCCCTGTTACAAGTGGACGGAGATTGAATATATCATCTGGGGGATATTTTTCAGGAAGATGTATCTACCTGAGTTAAACTATGCCGCTTATGACAAAAAGTTTCTGGCAGTGGTTGATGCGCTGACTTTCTGGCGTCATCACTTGCATGGCTTATCCTAACTCTTATGCATATGTACAGATTACCGTGCCTTGTTGTACTACTGCACACCTCATGTCCTGACTCCATGGCAAACCCGCTGGCATGAGACTCTGGCCCAATTTGTGTTTTATTATGAGTTTATAAAGGGCCAGAAGAATGGTTTGGCGGATGTTTTGAGCTAAAACCCTGCATTGGCTCCTGATTCAAAGGAGGAAGAGGTTCACAACACCCACTTGATGATTCCACTAGGTAAGATTGTGTCCCAACATCCCTCTCCCTTGGCCATGGGCTTGCGCTTGCTCCTCTAGAAAATTCAGAGGAATATGTTAAGTTAATTAAGGTGGTTCTTTCAAAGCCCTTCTTACCAGAATATACTATGGTCCTCACCAAGAGCAAATTAAATTAGGAAGATACACTAGAGGGTGACACATAAAGGATGTGATGTGTGGTTTTAGGGGTGCCTATGGGTTTCTGCTGGACCACTTTGCTTGAAAATCATTTGGGACCATCATGATAGGATCACTGTTAACATCCTGGGAAGGCGATGACTCTAGTTTTAATTCTCTGCACTTATAATTGAAAGGGTTTAGCTGCACAGTTTGCCACTATAGTAAGGAGTGCCTGGTCTGCAACCAAATAAAACTAAATCGCCAGCCCCTCATGGGGTTGCTGATCCAGTTCAAAGGGTGGAAGGGCCTCGAACTTCCTTATTTGCGGATTTCATTGTCAGAGTTACCTGCATCTGATGGCTTTTATGCTATCATTGTAGTGGTGGACCATTTTATAAAGTTTACCCACTTTATTCCCTGCAGAACTATGGTAACCATGGAAGAGATGGTTATGTCTTTGTATCTCAGGTGTTTGACCTTCATGGGGTGCCCAAGGAAATAATTAGTGATTGTAGGCCCCAGTTTACCTCTGTTTTTTGGGAAGAGTTTGTGTGACTCTTCAGATTCATCCATACCATTCAACTGCCTATCATTCCCAATCAGATGGGCAGAAGGAATGAGTAAACCAGTGCTTGGAACAGTTCCTGTGGTGTTACACTGCTGCGGACCATTCATATTGGGCTTCTCACCTTCCCATGGCCCAGTTTAGCTACAAAAACACTCAACATGCGTCTATTGGTTGTTCCCCATTCTTTGCCAACCATGGATTTAACCCTGCCTTCAATATGGAGCCCAGATGTGGATCCAAAGTTGAAGCAGTGTGGACTTTGCTAAGACTATCAAGAAAGTCCACCAGGGTTTTCCACAAATTTTGAGGCAGCAGTGCAAGTTTATAAGGAGAATGACGATGGAAAGAGACAAGTAGATCCTGAGTACAAAGAAGGGGACCTTGTGAAACTTGATGTTCAAAACATCTTTATCAAGCAACCATGCAAAAAGCTAAGACTGAAGAAGATTGAGCCTTACCGCTTTATCAGAAAGGTGGGCCATGACTCATACCAACTAATCTTCACCCCTTATTTCAGATCTTTGCAATCTTTCATAAAGCAAGCTGAAAATGTTCAAGGTACACACCAGAGGCTTCAGAAGCTTATCTTATCGATGGGCACCAGAGTGGGAAGTGGAGGAGATCATAGCCTTCCACAGTTTAAGGAGAAGGCTTGAGTAACTAGTATCCTGGAAGGGATTTGACACAACAGAAAACAGTTGGATATCAGCGTGCAACTGTGCCTATGCCCAAAATCTGATTGATGTTTTTCATTAGAGTTTCCCCGAGGCTGCAGGATCCAAGTTGCAGCACATCATCGCTGCATGAAGCTAGCCTCAGCCAACACAAACTTTTTCTTTGAAAAAGCCCCTGGAGGGGGGATGAAACCTCAAAAGAATAAGAGGGTAATGTCATAGACCCATGACATAATTGAGAGCACGGATAAAAAGGACAAGGATGCATGTCAGGAGTCCAAAAAGGTAAATTGGCAGGCCTTACTGACCTTAAACATACCCTGGTATAACGCTGGGTACAGGCAAGATATGCTCAGGTTAGTTCTGGGAATGTGCGTGATGCTTAGCCTGGAGTTACAGTCAGGGTGTTAAAATGCACCAGCTATGTTCTCAATCCTGATAGTTTGTTACAGTAGATAGAGGAACAGGGGTTCAAAGCCCGTTCCAATTTTAAAATTGCCAGATTGGGTCAAGTCCAATTACAATACATAACTTTAGTTTAGTCAATTTTGAGTTACAGGACCCTGGCCAATGGTAGTGTGCACCTATTGTTGCACTTAGCCTTAGCACCACTTCTGCTAATTGATGACTTACCCCATTGCTTAAGTATGTTTCAATGTGACCAAATTTACTCATTGGTCAATTTCCTATTAATAAATTCCCCATTAGTTTACGTTTTGTAATATAGTTCCTTAGGCTAACCTGTGCACGGACCTACTCAAGGAGGTCTCTAACAATTGTGGCCATTTCATTCTACAAAAATACTACTATATCTTGTGCACCGCTGGGCCTCTCTGGTACCCTCCAGACTGAGGAACCCAAGCAGTCCAACACAGATCTCGGCTTGGGTATGGACTCCCCTTTGGGGTCCACTCAAGTATTGTTGTTTATTTGCTATCAATTACTATATACCTCGTTGTACACCCTTACCCTAAGTTAGTTTAACTCCAGCACCTTTCACGGTGCTCTGTTTACAATCATACTAATGACTGGTTCCCTGGTGATGTTGAGGTGCATCCAACACCTCTCTGGAAATAGGAGAGTTAAAGACATTTTCCTTATACTTGAGGAGACTTATGAACAGTTTTGCCCAAAATCCCATGTAAAAAATGTTAAAATAATGAGAAATTTTATTAAGAAGTCAACTAATAGGGAAAGTTGGTCTCATGAAATCATAAATAACCAATGGGAAAAAAGTCATCAATCTATGGGAGTGGTGCTAAGCCTAAACAAACTAAGAAAGCGCATGCTATCATCCAAGATGGAGCTGAGGCTTGAGATGGTCCAAACTTGGATTATTACTTGCAGCTAAATTTGTTCAGATTTGACAGTATTGTAGATAGAACAGGGTAACAACCCTGACCTAAGCAACTGTAAAAATCCATCTGTCTTGATAATGTGGATGGTACATTTTAGCGCCCTGGCTGTATGCAGGGCTGGGCAACGCACATCTCCAACGGAACTTGAGCATATCTTGCCTGTACCCAGAGTTAGTCCATGGTATGTTTTAGGGCAAGGAGCCTTTCAACTTGACCTTTTTGGCCTGACTTCCAGCCTTGTCTCTACAGTATGTGACCTCAATTATGTCATTTAATTATGACATTAACCTCTTGTTCTTTGTGGCTCCACCCCACTCCAGGGGCTTTTGCCAAGAAAAAGTTCTTGTGGGAAAGGCAAGCTTCATGGTGGCGATGGTTTTCTTTGACTTGGGTCCTGCAGCCTCAGGGAAACGCTCGTGTAAGCTTCAATTTGATCTTAAGCATGGGTGCAGTCATGTGCTGGTACCCAACTGTTCTCCGCTGCATCAAATCCCTTCCAGGATACCAGGTACTCAAGCCTTCTTCTTAATTAGCGTGAGTCTACAATTTCCTCCACTTTCCACTATGGAACCTCATCAATGAGATAAGCCCCTGGAGTCTCTGGTGGGGGGCTCAATCAAAGTCAGCTTACTTTCATGAAAGAGGGAGTAGATCCAGAATGATGGGAGGGGGTGATCCAACTGGTCTGAGGCATGGGACAACTTTATGACAACGTGGTAAGGCCCTATCCTCTTAATTCCCGCTTTTTGCATGGCTGCTTATTAATATATCTCTAGCATCAAGCATCACAAGAACTTCTTCTTTGTACAAAGGACCTACAAATCTCTTTCCATCGTCATTCTCCTTATAAGCTTGCATAGCTGCATCCAAATTCGTGTTCACCCCTTGTGTACTTTCTTGATAGTCTTTGCAAAGTTCACCACTGCTTCCACTTTGAAACCACAGCTGATCTCCATGTTGAAGGTAGGGTTGGACCCAGAGTTAGCGAAGAATGGGGAACAACTTATGGATGCATGTTGGGTGGTGTTATAGCTAAATTGGGCCATGGGAAAATGGGAAACCTAATCTGAGACGTCTACGGCAGTGTAACACCACAGGAACTGTTCCAGGCACTGGTAACTCTTTCAAAATGCCCACCTGATTGGGGGTGATAGGCAGTTTTCTCAGCAGGGGCGAATCTGAAGAGTCTTACCCAGATCTTCCCAAAATACAGAGATAAACTGGGGCCCCCAATCACTAATAATTTTTTGAGGGACCCAGTGAAGCGCAAACACATGAGTGACAAAGAGCCTAGTAATTTCAGCTGCGGTTATTGTAGTTCTGCAGGGATTAAATGGGAAAAACTTTGTAGAATGGTCCACCACTACCATGATGGCATCATAGCCATCAGATTCAGGTAACTATACAAAAAATCCCACTGATAAGAAAGTTCAAGGCCCTTCAGTCTTTTTGAACTGGAACCACAACCTTACGAGTGGATGACGACTTAGCTTCATTTGATTACAGACCAGGCACTCCTTACAATACTTGGCAACCTGCGCGGCTAACCCCTTCCAATTATAAGTATGGAAAAATATCTCTAGTCTTCACCTTCCCAGGATGACTAACGGTGATCCCATATGATGGTCCCAGATGATTTCTAGGCAAATGGTCCAACGGGAACCCATAGGCACATTGAAGCCACACCATCTCGTCCTTAATGTGGCACTATCTAGTAATATCTTTCCTAATTTAACTTTCTCTTGTCAAGGCACATAATATATTCTTCTGACAAAAGCTGTTAAAGGACCACCTTTCTAAACATGCTATATTTCTCCACATTTTCCAGAGAAGCAAGCACTGACCCATGGGTCATGAAAGAGGGATGTTGGGACACAATCTTACCCAGCGTAATCATCAAGTAGGTGTTATGTACCTCTTTCTCCTTAGGATCTGGAGATAATGCAGGGTTTCAACTCAAAGCATCTACCAAAACATTCTCCTTGCCCTTAATAAGCTCATAAAAGAACACAAATTAAATAAGGGTCTCATGCCAGTGGGTTTGCCATGGGGTCGGGATATGAGGTGCGCATAGTACAACAAGTCATGATGATCAGTATGTACGCGAAATGTTAGGGATGAGACATGCAAATGATGATGCCAATAAGTTAGCGCCTAAACCACTGGCAATAATTTTTATCATAAACGGCGTAGTTTAACTCTGCTAGGGACATAGCTTGAAAGATTTACCACTGGATGCTCTACTCCATTTCCGCCCACTTGTAACAAGGCAGCCTCTATGAAAAAGTTTGTTAAGAGGGTGTCTATAACTCTCCAGTTCCCAGAGAGGTGGTGCACGGTGCGCCCATACAACGCCAGGAAACTTGTCATCAAGATTATGGAAAAGGGGGCACCACGAAGTGCGCCAGAGTCTAAGTAGCCCTGCGTGAGAGTGTATAACATAATGTAGAGGAGTTGGAAACAAATAAATAGCAACACTTGTGTTGGCCTCATGGGGAGCCCATAAACAAGCGGAGATCAGTTCTGGAGGGCTTTGGTGCCTCAGTTTGGAGGAAACCAAGGGGGCCCAACAATTCACTAGATCTTTTAGATATTTTACTATAAATAGAACGTCAACTTAGTTAGAGATCTCCTCAAGGAGGTCCACACACAGGTTCTAACTAGTAACCATAAATTTAAAAACTGTAAATTAATGAGGGATTTATTTAAAAGAAGACAACCAATGAGGAAGATTGGTATCAAAGAATCATATTTAAACAATTTTGGGGGAATCAATTGATCAATGGAAATGGTTTAAGCCCAGGAGCACCAATAAGCGCACGTTTCTATTAGGCAGGGTATTATAGCTAGTAATCGATTGAACTAAGGTAGTCATTTGAAGGCAAGGCCAACCTGAGTTGGGATTTTAGAAATTTGAACATGGTTTAAAATCCCATTTTCCTACCAATCGAACTGAACCATCATGGTTAGTAAGATAACTCATCCATTTTTACTCCAATGCTGTAAAATGAGGCTGGGCGTTATGCACTTCACCTAAACCAACCTGGGCATATCTGGCCTGCACCCAGCGTTGGTCCAAGGTGTGCTTTAGGTCAGGAGGGTCCTGCAGCTTGACCTTTTGGGCCTCCTGACACCCAGCCTTGTCTTGGCTGTTGGTAACCTCAATTAAGTCATGTAAACATGACATTATCCTCTCCCTTTTTTTGGGCTCCACTTTATCTCCAGGGGCGTTTGACAAGGGAAAGCTTTTGTGGGCAGGGGCCAACTTTATAGCAGTTAAAGCTTGTATGGACTTAGATCCTGCGGCCTATGGAAAATGTTTATGGAATGCTTTAATTAGATCTTGGGAATGGGCGCAGTCACATGCTGAGACCAAACTGTTCTCCGCCGCATCAAACCCCTTTCAGGATACAAGATACTTGAGTCTTCTTCTTATCCAATGGGAGGCTACAACCTCCTCCACTTCCCACTCCAGCGCCCCATCCACGATATAAGCTTCAGGAGTATCTGGTGGGGGGCCCTCAAACAACGTAAGATTGCTTTCATGAAAGGCTGAAAAAATCAAAATGAGGGGGGAAGATCCAGCTGGTATGAGGCGTGGCCCACCTTTCTGACAATGCGGTAAGACCCAATCATCTTCAGTCCCAGTTTTTTGCATGGTTGCTTGATTGGGATGTTTTTAGCATCCAGCATCACAAGATCTTCTTACTTGTACGCTGGTCTAACTTGTCTCTTATTATCAGCGTTCTCCTTGTAAGCCTGCATGGCTGCATCTAATTTGTGCTCACCCCCTGGTGTACTTTCTTGATCATTTTGGAAAATACACCACTGAATCCATCTTGGATCCACAAGTGGGCTCCATATTGAAGGCGGGATTATAGCCATAGTTGGTGAAGAAGGGGAAACAACCAGTTGATGCATGTTGGGCGTTGTTTCAACAAAATTGGGCCATGGGAAGATGGGAAATTTAATATGAATGAGCTGCGTTGGGACCATCTAGTACTAAAAAATGAGCTGCGGCAGTGTAACACCACTTGAAATGCTCCAAGAAGTGGTTCACTCGTTCAATCTGCCCATATGATTGGAGGTGATAGGCAGTTGAATGGCAGGGACGGATTTGCAGAGTCTTACACAAATTTTTCCAAATTATAGAGGTAAACTGGGGTCCACAATTGGTAATTATTTCTTAAGGGACACCATAAAGAGCAAACACTTGAGTGACAAAGATCCTAGCCATCTCAGCTGCGATAACCGCAGTTCTGCGGTGAATAAAGTGAGCAAACTTTGTAAAACGGTCCACCACTATTATGATGGCATCATAGCCATCAGACAGAGGCAATTTTACAATAGAAATCCACTTATAAAGAAGTCTAAGACCCTTCAGCATTTTGAACTGGTACCAACAACCCCGCTAGTGGCTGGCAATTTGGTTTCATTTGGTTTCAGACCAGGCACTCTCTACAATACCTGCTCACCTGCGCAGCTAACCCCTTTCAATTGTAAGTATGACAAATTAGCTCTAGAGTCTTCACATTCCAAGGATGACTAACGGTGAATCCGTCATGATAGTCCTGGATGATTTCCAACCAAAGTGGTCCAGCAGGAACCTATAGGCGCCCCTGAAACCACACCATCTCATCCTTCAAGTGATAACCCCTGGTAATATCCTCCTGATTTAACGCGCTTTTAGCAAGGACCATGGCATATTCTTCTGACAAAAGCTGGGAAAGGACTACCTTTCTAAACATACCATAATAATCCACATTTTACAGAGGAACAAGCGCTGTCCCGTGGGATGAGGGAGAGGGAAGTTGAGACACAATCTTACATGGCGAAATTATCAAATGGGTATTATGCACCTACCTCCTTTGGATCAGGAGCTAGTTGAGGGTTGCAGCTCAAAGCATCCGCGAAACCATTCTACTTGCCCTCGATAAACTCATACAAAAACACCAATTGGGCTAGGGTCTCATGCCAGTGGGTTTGCCGTGGGGTCAAGACATGAGGTGCGCAGTAGTAATGCAAGGCACAGTGACCTTTACGTATGTGGAAAGTTTGAGATGAGCCATGCAATTGATGATGTCAATAAGTAAGCGCCCCAATCACTGCCAATAACTCTTTTTTTATTTATGGGATAGTTAAACTCACAAAAAGAATTTTTTGTAAAATACTTCACCAGTATTTTCTATTCCATCTTTGCCTACTTGTAAGAGGGCCGCCGCTATGGCGAAGTTGAGGGGCCATAAGAAGCCACAATAAACTCTTTATTGGGGTCAACATGGCAAAGAACTGACGTATACAGCAGGTTGCACTTTACCTCCTGGAAGGCATCCTGTAAAGTTGGGGACCACTGTAGCACTTTTTTCCCACTCGCCTTATACAAGGGTGCTACCACTTCAGAAAGATTTGGTGCGAATCTCTTAAGGAATGTACACGTTCCAAAAAAAACTCTTCAATTCCTTGACAAAAGTTGGGGTGGGCCACTCACAAATCGTTTTCTCCTTGTTTGGAGTTATCATGTGCCCTTAGTCAAACATGACGTTGCCAGGAAGGTGACCTGGGACTTGAAGAGTTCACATTTACTTATTTTAATGTAAGGTCAGCTGCCCTCAAACGCATCACCACCTGCCAAAGGTGTACTGCATGGGACTCATTATCAGGGGAGAATGACAGAATTTCATCCATGTAAGCTACCACGCATACCCCCATTAGATCACCCAAAGCCGTATCAATACAGCGTTGAAAGATAGCAGGGACATTTTTAAGCCCAAAGGGAATAGCCCAAAATTGGAAGATTCCTTTTCTGGTACATAATGTGTTTACCCACTCCTGGCCCTTATCGATATGGATCTGATTGAACGCGTTTAAACAATTCAGTTTGAAGAAGACTCTTGCCTTCTACACATAGCGTGCAATCTTTGAGTCCAGTGGTATGGGGTGCAAGTCTGGTACTGTGACATTGTTGAGAAACCCATAATCTACGTTTGGGTATAAGGTACCATTGGCCTTCTCCACAAAGAGAAGTGGGGAGAATACTGGAGAGGTTCACTGAAAAATCGCGCCTTTAGATAACTGCTCCTTAACCCACACATCTAAGGCTGCTTCTTCCCATACAGTCAAAGGATAAATTGGGAAGATATCCGCACCAAATCAACAGTGAGCTTAGACTCACAATAAAAATCATAATGAGCTGGTAGTACATTGGCTAAAGCCGCATCAAACGAAGATTCCAACCCCTCCAAACAGAAAGGAAAAGAACCTCCAAAGAGGGCTTCAGCAACGGAGCAAGACTGAGTTTATGAATATTGGTCTAGTGGGGAAGATCGCCCTAAAATTTGCTTCAGCAAAGGGACTATTATTTTATGACCATTCTTTAGAGTTAAAAACAAGGTACTTTCTTTCAAGTCATACTGATGTCAAACTTTTGCCACCACTATACACCCAAAATGATGGGGTACATGTAGAATTTAATATCTTGGAAGTGGTAAGCTAGATTATATTTGCCAATCTGATATTCCACTAACCCCATAATTTTCTGCGTGGGAATATCTTAGGTAGCCCTCCCCTAGCCATACCACCTGGAATGTAATTCAGATCAAGATAGTTGGCTAGGTCTTGGCCAATAAAATTCTTAGAGGCTCCCAGATGCACAAAAATAGTCATGCTTATATTACCTAAAAGGGTATGAAAGGGTACAGTCAATAAAAAATATCCAAAATGGTCTTTATTTATAGCAGACAATGACAACACTTCATCATGAAATCTTCTTCAGGATTAAGCATGCCTCCAGGGTACATTTCTGCATCATAGAATGGAGAGGGATAGTTGGACACTCTTACTACTGAGGTCAAATATACTACCATATCTTCAGCAATTGCATAAATATTTTTATACTAAAGAAGCAACTCCTTTTCACCTCATGTGTTCTTCAAAGCATGGTAGTGGTCAAGCGTGGGTTCTCTGGGTGATTTGGTATACTGATATGGGTTCCATATCTGAGCCATAATAGAAGATATAGGGCTTGGTTTTACATAAAAAACATCGTTGTAAAACACGTTTTGGGCCATAAACAACCCCATACCCATTTTGGAGAAGGATTGTAAATCAATATAAAAGGCCATCACCACCAGGCCCTTCATCAATAATCCCGCCTGCACTGTCTAAATGTGGTGCCAAAGAAAAACATTTTAATTGTATCAATTTTATAAATTTTGGTGGGAAGTTGGGGAATTATGACTCTTGGATCGCAAAGCATCCATATCCACCATGTACAAGCAAGAAGGCGGGTACTTCCCAGTTGGAGGTAGCAAAAATAACGCTAAGATGCTCCACCATATGCAAAATGAGAAACTAGAGGTGATCCCCACCGCGGCCATGACCAACAACTAACACACCCAATTTGCACTTTGCAAAAGTCCCACATGGAAGATATTTGTGCACGTAAAATAAAAAGGTTGGTTGTCTAATGCCAAGAGAGTGTCTATAACTCTCCAGTTCCCAGAGAGGTGGTGCATGGTGCGCCCATACAACGCCAGGAAACTTGTCATCAAGATTATGGAAAAGGGGGCACCACGAAGTGCGCCAGAGTCTAAGTAGCCCTGCGTGAGAGTGTATAACATAGTGTAGAGGAGTTGGAAACAAATAAATAGCAACACTTGTGTTGGCCTCATGGGGGAGCCCATAAACAAGCGGAGATCAGTTCTGGAGGGTTTTGGTGCCTCAGTTTGGAGGAAACTAAGGGGGCCCAACAATGCACTAGATCTTGTAGATATTTTACTATAAATAGAATGTCAACTTAGTTAGAGACCTCCTCAAGGAGGTCCGCACACAGGTTCTAACTAGTAACCATAAATTTAAAAACTGTAAATTAATGAGGGATTTATTTAAAAAAAGACAACCAATGAGGAAGATTGGTATCAAAGAATCATATTTAAACAATTTTGGGGGAATTAATTGATCAATGGAAATGGTTTAAGCCCAGGAGCACCAATAAGCGCACGTTTCTATTAGGCAGGGTATTATAGCTAGTAATTGACTGAACTTGTGTTATCAATTGAAGGCAAGGCCAACCTGAGTTGAGCTTTTTCAAAAAACTGAGTAGGTTTTGAAACCCCATTTTCCTATCAATTAAACTAAACCATCATGGTTAGTAAGATAACTCATCCATTTTTACGCTAATGGTATAACATGGGACTGGGCATTATGAACTTCATCTGGACCAACATGAGCAAATATGACCTGCACCCAGCGTTGGTCCAAAACGTACCTTAGGTCAGGAAGGTCCTGAAGCTTGACCTTTTGGGCCTCCTGATGACCAGTCTTGTCTTAGCTGTTGGTACCCTCAATTAAGTCATGTAAACATGACACAAGGTGAGCCATTGGAGGTCTTGGGTCCTTCTCTTGTCAGAAGGAAATTGCTCTTGGTTCATGTGAAGAGGCTGAGCATTGATACTTACATTGTCAGTTTTAGAAACATGATACATTTTGCCTGGAGCATGATAGAGGGCATAATTTTTGTGCCTCTTATGAAGTTTAATGGCAAAAATGGCTACAATTTTTAAGTGGAATGGGGAGCCTTGGGGTAGAGTATATGGAACGCTTCCACCAGTTCCGTAAAGTTGGAGCAGTCTTTGGTGCATAACCAGATGTTCTCATAGGAGGGGTAACATTTCCAGGCTACCATATACTGGACTGAGTGGTGCGATTTTCTTGAGGTCAAGCTTACCTCTACCTCTGCCTTCTGGGAATTTTCTACCATGATATGTTCAGGTGATATATGTGTTATAAACAGTGAATAGGCGCCAGGTTCCAATGGTATAGGGTAATTTGCACTAAAAACTAATTAATTACTGTATTTAACAGTAACCTCAGAAATACACACAGAAAACCTTAGTTTCGAGTTAGGTCAAATTTATACAAAAGGAAGAGTGCACTGTAGTATCAAATAATGAAAGTGGCTCAAGGGCTCACTGGATGTTCATTGTGATAGTCATTGGCTCTAGATATCTGCATTAAAAATGAAGATTTTATTTATAAAGACAGTCTCCTCCTGATATGCTTCTTAAAACTTTTTTCTTATTGGTGCAATTATTAGATAACTTAGTAGCACTAAGGAATTTTCTGTTCAGCCACATAATAATCAGGATACATGGCCTTTTGGAAATTAGCCTTGGAATGATTACATTAGAATAGTGACTACTTATTAGAACTAAGAACTGAATTAATGGCCAAAGAAAATAATAAAAACATATAGTCAGCATGCCAACCTCAGCTCACTTAACTTTGTAGGATGACTTGCTGCTCAGGGGGACTCCACTCAGATTAGGCATCAGACAACCTTTTCTAAAATCGCAATTGCTTTATCAAAAAATCCTTCTAAGATGTTACTCTTTGGTGAATTAATTGCTCAGTTAACTTGTCTGCACATATGGCGAACTCTTAACACTTTTAGACATTCTTGACATATGATGGCCCTTGGGACTCAACGATACCTTTCCACCCTCTTCCTTGGCGTTATCAGCACCAAGGTATTCTCAACAGAGAGTGTCTTATTTCAAATTAGTTAATCCCAGACTGGTTACTGGTAACAGTTATTCTATCAATCCCATACTGATTACTGGCAATTACTAACTTTATACAACAAATTTAAAACAAAAAAGATAAACTAAAGGTTCTTCAGAAAGGGCACATATTAAGATTAAAATAAAGTATCTATAATTCAGGGAGTTTAAGATATAAAATGAATGAAATACTATAAAATAATTGATTTTAGGGGTATTGATATGAGGATGCTTCAAGATCATCTAGTCAGACGTTTTCTGACTGCTGCTTTAGTTACTTCGCTCATTTTAGCCAATTCCTGTAGCTGCAAGATATGTCTTGTGGTAATTATACCTGAACCTGAATGTTAAAATGCCTTTAAATAAGTCCCATTTCTGGGCTCTAGCATAAAGTACTAACTTAAAATATTGCTTTTTTTCTAATTCAGCAATACCATACTAAGCTTCAGGGTTGAGCAATGACGCTCCTATGATGCAACTTGCGTTGTTGTTTCAAGTGATTCTCAAAATTAGTTGATTGCCAGATTTGGCAATATTCACTTAAGACTCAGCTGGCATAATTTGGTTTACTCATTGTTTTGTCACCAATGAAATTAGAATTGTGTTAAAACCTGAAGGTATAAAAGGAGGTCTTACATATGAAATTTTTAAAGGTGTTGTTGTATCTTAGGTGCAGAATATGCTCGCTTGGTGCTTATTTACCAAAATCCAACAATGGGGGCTGTTACCACGATTTTAATAAAAATACTTTAAGCATTAAAAACTTAGAAAATTAGGTATTTAAAGTTTTACTAATCCAGCACAGGATAAGGAAAAGAATATCCCTCTCGATTTCAGATCATTCAGTATTTAGCTGTAACGAGGTTCAAGGGAAATTTAATAATAAGTTCAGAATAGCTTAGACTAGTTTATAAAAAGAAAATATGGGAAGTTAGCCTATCAAAGATCGGAAAAATCGCTTCATTTGGGCTGAGCAACAAATGGGAAATTCTTTTGGGGCAAGATGTAACTATGTGGTATGACTTAATATATTTGAGCTAATCCCCTTTCTCAGAAGATATATTACCTTGGGGGACCCCAGCTACGCCTATAAAAGGGGTGGACCACGTGTAGGTTCTGGAATGGGACTGGTAGGGACTGGGGGAGATCCCTCTGATGTACGCCCCATAGTCCACCACAAAGTCAGAGTAATCCAACTGCTAACTTTATGTTAATTGCCCATGAGGCAAAAACCTAGTGTTACCCCATTAATGGTGTTCCACTGAGAATTAGCCAGAGTCTTATGGATAATTTCCTCATTATTCTGATTTATTTTGGGGAAGGCTGAATAGGGGATGGAGACTTCTGAAAGTAAACTTGAAAGAAAATGAAACTTAGTAACTGGGAGGGCACCCCAGAGAAGTGATGCTATCTCCTGTTGCCAGCGGGGACGCCACTATGGGGGGAGGGGGGAACGTGTAAAGAGGCTGTAACCACAATTGAACACATGTGGAGGAAGGGGTCCAAGTTGATGAACCAAACTGGGAACCAGGAGGAGACCAACTGATGGCGACGTGGTGGGAGGTACCCAAACATCCACGCTTGAAAGTGGTCCACCAAATGGGACCAGAATCTGTGGCAGCTTCTGGGAGGGTGGGGGTGGAGCCTGCGATGGCATCCAAGACAATCGTGTGGATAGTCCACATGGCGATTGCAACCACCAGAGCACGGATGGAGGGTGGAAGAGGGGAATTCATGGATAGAGCAAACATATCCCTAGACAGACTGAAGGGATGTGCCTGATCCTGGCAAAGAAGATGTTGTTCCTCGCGCCATATCGCTTTAGAGGTAGGGCACTTCTCCAGGCAGTGGAAATCGTTCCATACTGGCCACACATGACGCAGGATGAGTGTAAAGCGTTAGAGCGCTCAGCTGTATGGTACACCCGCCTCAGGTAGCGCCACACATGGGAACGGATATGAGGCAGCAACAGGGGGTGGTGTGCGTATTTCCAAATAGTCTTCTGGGTCTCAAGGAAATAAGGGATGTCCATCATGTCCAGGTAGTCCACCCTGGATAGGACACGGGGCCGTGTGGGGATCGAGCCATCTTGAATGGGTAGCCCCTGTACCTCCTGTGTGAACTGAGGAGAGGGGCGGCCTCTCTGGGCTGTGTCCACAAATACGGATTCTCCACTCAGCGCTCCACATGGAGAGGAGGATTAGTTTGAAGTGGGGTTTATTACCGTGAGGACCTGTGGCTGATGGGTGAGAAGCCAGACATTTCATCAAGGAGTGAGGGTTCGATGGATTGTTAAGGCCCAGGGCGTGGGAGAAGTTGGAGCGGGCTGCGCGGGACCAGTGTTGGGAGGGGAGCATAGGGGCGGTGATGGCAACAATCCAGGTGCCCATGATCTTGGCAGCATGGGCTTTAAAGTCGAGCAGGCCCATGCCACCATGACGATGAGGGCCAAACATGACCTCAAGCCACACTGGCGGTGGGCGGCCTGACCAGAGCCACCCTTGTAGAAGGGCATACATAGATTTGAAAAAACCCGGGGAGAAGGCGATGGCATGGGCTCCAAACCAGACTTTGGAGAGGAGCATAGAGTTGGCTAAAACAACCCTGCCAGTAAGGGAAGTAGGGTGGGCTCTGAGGGAGGCGATGCGCTTCATCACGTTGTCTAGAATATGACTTTCCATTACTGCTAAGGAATACCCGCCTGCCTCCACCCACACGCCCAGATGGCGGACAGGCCCTATGGTAGGGCGTGGCACAAAGGGGAGCACAAGTGGGGCGGTGTGGGGTGAGCAGGGAAGGCGAGCATGTGTGCGAGCAGATGGGTCGGGCTGGGCACTGGTCGCTGGGGCCCAGCAGGTTTGATACCAACCAAGGAGGATGATTTTGGTTTTGGAGGCACTCAGTGCAGCATTACTTACCCGGGAATACTCCTGGATGAGAGCTTCAGACGTGCGTG
Organism: Massospora cicadina; assembly: GCA_022478985.1. NCBI lineage: Eukaryota > Fungi > Entomophthoromycota > Entomophthoromycetes > Entomophthorales > Entomophthoraceae > Massospora > Massospora cicadina. Next base: position 14,479 of record JAKSZP010006615.1, on the reverse strand, counting down.
CATCCTGATTATTAGACACCCCAACCACACAATCATCTGCAAACGCCATCATCTTGACTGGGGCTTGGCCTGGTGCATGGACCCCAGTGAGGCGGGCATTCACGTTTTGAAGTAGTGGGTCAAGGCTGAAGTTATATAAGAGTGGGCTAAGGGGGTCCCCTTGGCGTAGGCCCCTTTGAGGGTGGACTACTTCCGTGAGGAAGCCAGGGCCACGCACTGCCATTGTTGCAGATTCTGTAAGCGTCTTCACCCAGCTGATGAAGCGAGGGGGTAAGCGGAATTGATGGAGGCAGGCCCTGAGGCATTCCCAGTTTACTCTATCATAGGCCTTCTGTTGGTCCAAGAATACTAGTGCCCCAGAGGATGTGGACTGGCATGTGTTAGCCACAGAGTGCACATTGTCCCAAATCAACCTTCTGGGTATGAAACCGAATTGTTCTGGGGAGATGGTGGAAGAGGCTACAATCCCTAGACAGTTAGCCATGATTTTAGTTAAAATTTTTGTATCCCTGTTAGTTAAAGAAATGGGGCGCCAGTTGGCTAAGTCTAGCTTATCCCCTTTCTTGAAGAGTGTGATGGTGAAGGCCTCTTGCCCTCCTGGTAGAAGGCGCGTATCCAGAAGGCTCTGGTTAAGGGAGGAAAGCAGCAGTGGGGATAGATATATGAAGTACTTCTTATAAAACTCATATGGAATGCTATCAGGGCCTGGGCATTTCTTATTAGGTGAACTGCGGACGGTGTACCAGAGTTTGTTTGGAGTAATCAAATTCATTAACTATGGGTATCGGGAAATGGTGCAGATGTGAGTGCTATTGAGAAATTTCTACATTTTGGACAGCTGAATTAGATTGGATCAGTACAACTTGGAGTAATACTTTTGTAATTCAATTGTCACTTCAGCTGGTGTATCCGCAATGGAATAATCCGACCTCTGCACCTGTGTGCAGGCCACGCTCTGGCATGGTGCAAAGAATTTTTAGAAAAATATGCAGTGCACGTTCCACCCTCTGTAATGTGTTTGACCCTAGACTGAACACAAACCCAATGTTTTTGTTGCCTTTCAAGTGCGTTGAGGTGGGCAGCTGCTTCTGCTCACTTCTGGCCCCAAGCAGGGCTGTAGCCCGTGGCTGGGATGTTGGACTCCAGGTGTGCCAACTCTGCCAGGGTGCACAAGATGACGGCCAATGTAGCTCGTGAGTGTCAGGAGGAGAGGTGGTGAGCATGGCGGATGGTATCCGCTTTGAAGGCTGACCATGTGGAAATTGGGTCCACGCAAAATTATTTAATAAACTCTTTTGTTAAAGTTGCAGATTCCACCCATGTGGAAAATCCTGGCGACGCAAGTTTGGGTGGGCGGAGTTTGCACCAATGTGGAGCCCTGGCCACTGTGACGGGTAAGTGGTAGGTTATTGAGACCAGCTGGTGATTGGAGAAATTGATTTTTGATGTGTGGAAGTGGGAAATATGAGATCAAAATTTCACTGGCGCGAGGACAAGGTCAATGTGGGACATGGACCTTAGTTGGCCGTTGTGGACATGGGGGCGCGTCATGTTCTCAAGCAGTAAAGCTTGCCGTGGCAGTGCATCTAACAACCCAAGGGTGGCCTTTAGAACGCGAAGTTCTATGTGACCCTGGGGCGTGGGATGAGGAAGGCCAGCGGTCTGTGGATGGTTTTAACCAACCATTCATGTCACCAACTACAAAAGGGTCAGGGGGTAATGGAAGGGATTTGACCAACAAGAAAAATTCCCGATTCTCTCATGCACAGGTCAGGGCATAAATGTTGATGATAGCTTGTGCCACGTCAGCCCATGAGAATGTAACAATGAGGACTCAGCCATTGAGGAAGGATTCTGACAATAAAAATTTAAAAAAATTGTTTTTCTGAACTAGCACCCCACAGTGCTCAGACCAGAAGGAATGGGAAGGGAGGAGCATGGTTTTCCAAGCGTCCTTGGAACCTCGTGGAAATTGGGACTCCTGGATGGCCAATATGTCCATGGATAAATTTTTTTGTAAAAAACTCAGTTTACTAGCCCAGAATGGCAAGGCCTTGAGTCTGGCAATATTCAACGTCCCTAAAGTGAAGGCTTCCCCCATCGTACCTTAGGTGTGATAGGGTGGGCACCTGGGCCCACCAGCCTCCTCTGGATCTCCATGGGCCTTCACAGCAGCACAGGTGTTTGCAGCAACGCTATCAGAAGATTTGTTAATTTTAGCAGACAGGTTCACATTGGCTTTTGCCTTTGCTTTTGGTTTCCCCACTGTCAAACAAATTTTTTGCAGTGTGGACGAGTTTGGTGCACCAACGTTTGGGTCAAAAATTTTTTTCAGGTAGGTTGGAGACCAAATTGGTTCCAATCAGGGCTTGGTTGCAAAGGTCAGGTGAGATCGAGTTGCCCATCAGATCCTCAGATTGGGTGGCCCAATCAGCTTGGGCATCCCAATCTGATTGGTTGAGGGATTCCCAAGTTGCTTCCGCTGTGAAGGTTTCAATGTCCTCCTGGCATTGTGAGTGTGGGTTAGCAGAGGCAACCTTGGCCGCTTCCTTGGCCATGGCCCTATGGGCCTGTTTGGCCTTCTTTTGCTCTTGAGGGGAGACAGGCTTTACTAGTAAGTAGCAGCCTTGTGCTCCCCACAGGAAGGCCTCTTTGGTACTGGTGGTTGGTTTATAGTGAGCCTCCCCGTTGGTCATGGCCGCTGAGGAGTGCTCTTGGAATGTGATGCCCTCCTTGGTGAGGCATGCGTGTGCCTTATGGCTGAACGCGTCACAGTGGGTGCAGATGGGGGGTGCGCTGTCTACAGTTACCTGGAGAGGGTGGGTGGTATGCCCTTTAATATTAATAAAAGTGGAGTGCGGGATCTGGGTTAGGTCCTTCGCGATCTCCTTGATTGAGGTCAGAACTGAAATGGCTTTGCCAGTGCACAGGTGTGGCATCAGCATAAAGCATTGCATCTCAAAGGATTGTATTTCCCCATATACTGTTAGACCAGCTTTCAGGTGCTGCTCCAGAATGGCACGCTTGACTGTAGTGGGCAAAAAGTTGAACTTGAGGAAAATTTGGTTGGATTTTGTCCATCTGGTGCACTTGGTTCAATGACCCACTGCCCTTTGGGGAGGTCGATCACAACGCGCACTGCAGCAGCTTTGTCTGCTGCCTCCTTGTTTTTGAAACTGAGATCCAGCTGACCATGTGACATGGAGTGAGGTGTGACATACACCATGGTCGGGAAATAAGTGTGCACATCCCCACAAAATTTTTCCCACAAAGCTGTTTGTTGGATATCCAGGAACACACGGACTCCATATTCCACCAACAAGAGTGGTTGAGAGTGCAGCGTGTTGATGTACTGGTTACATCGCGCCTGCCATGCAAGGATTTCTGGGGAAATAGTAACCACCAGTTTTTTATTTTTATCTAATCCGCCAGTTTCTCTGGGGCATTTGCAAATGTTGGAAGCCACGGGTCTACCACCTGTGCCTTTTACCTTACTTGCCCAACTGCTCCCTGACATGGGCGCAAACTAATCTCCTCTGTGAGTTTATGAAACTAAATTCAGACTTGAATTGAATAAGTTGCAAAAGTGAATGCAATGAAAAAGCAAAGTTTGATTTCCTCATTATTATTATTATTATATTATTATTATTAGCTTTTCTTTCCTGTTACTATCACTATTAGTAACATGATTCTCCGCAAATTATCTGAATTTGACAATCAACAAAAAAATGAGCAGATTTGTACACACCAACACCAGCTGGGAAAAAGTGGCCAGCGCAAAAGGCCCTAAACCCACCCAACCCGTCAGAGAAAAATGCCCCAGCAGCACATTGGGACAACCTCCCCCAAAAAAGGGTGAGCATAGTGCCACACCCGGAGCTTTACAATTTTTACAAAAAATGGGCGCTTTCACAAAAATCAAACTTTCCCAACCCTTGTCCTCCCTTAAGCACGGCCTTAGAATTATGGTCAGTGATACCTCCCTCAAGTCATGGGAAAAATGGGGGAGGCTTTTCCACAATTTTCCCAAACACCATCTTGGTAAATTTTAAAAATTTACATAGAGGATGGGTGGATGTCGGATTCATGACTGTGGAGGAAGCAGCAGACGCAGCAAAAACCAAATTTTCCATAAAGTTTACAATGAAGATCACATTATCTGAACAGTGTGCACATGATGGAACGAGGCAAATGACATGTTCATCATATTTGACTGACTCCAGAGCACCGTGCACCAAGATATCCTTGAGGACAAGCTCCGCGTGGGCCTAAAAATTTACAGCAAATTTTAAACAATTTGAATTTGAAAAATTCCCCCTCTTGCCCCACCTATGCATAGGGAAGGCAATAGCCATTATTAGAACTGACTAGGACGTGATAGAAGTTATCACCCTCATTCAATACATGGCAACCATCAATCTCCCTTATGTCAGCATATCTCTCCCCTTCCACATCACACCAAAACACACTCCGCCCATCTGCGGCTTCTGCTCAGCTCTAGGCCACAAAGACCACGCGTGCCTCATCAAATGTGGGGTAGAAGCACCGGAATTTTGTGAGACAATATGGATTAAACAAGCCCAACCTTAGATAGAATGAAGGACGCCACTTACGCCTTCCACTGGGGCAAAAGAGCCAAAATCATGATAGTCAACCTGTTTTGCACAAGGATCGCCGTTGCACACAGGCTGCCTGCAAGCAGGCCACATGTTCCGCCAAAACCCAAGCCCACACCACGATTTCCCCATACCAGATCCAGTCAGATGCCATGGCAGCGCGGCGAGATAACCTTTCAGAACTCCCAAATAAAATTCAACAAAATCAAAGCAACTTTTTCAAACACAACCAGTCAGACGCCTCCAATTACACTGAAGCAGAACCACCTAGCACCACTGTGGATCCTCCTAGCCAATCGCATGCATCCAGCAACAACGTGGTCCATGAGTATGATATGGAAGATCATCCCAGCCAATCACAAAGTGACAACGCTCCTGCAAAAAACCCAGTTGCCCTGACACCTAGCTTCTACACATCTAGCCCACAGGTAAATAGCGGAAAATTTTATGCTGGTGGGGCACAACACAATCAACGCCAGAGCCAAACTCCACGGAGTAATCTGAGCCCAAAGAAACCAAACAAAACTGATTATAAGACCACTGAACAATATGCTGGAACCATCCTATCTGATTGGCCCCAAACTTGTAGTATGACCCATGCTGCTAAGGAATGGGGTGACCCCAGTGGGTCACCCCAACGTTCCTGATGTGCGGATTACTGCAATCACCATAGGGACGCTCAACATTGCGGGAGCCAAAGCCCCCACATCCTGGGCCAAAAAAATGGCTTTCCTGAACAACATCCCTGTGGATATCTTGGCCATCAAAGAGCCCCACTGTCCACTGGGGGAGGAGGAGTCATGGTTAACCATGCTCCTCCCAGCTAAATCATCTTGTATGTACCACTGTGGGGTGGTAATTTGATCCAACTGCAATCCCCCAGTTAATATCTGAAGCACATCCTCCCTCCTGGAGGGATGGCTGCTTCTAACGGATGTTGAGTGGAATGGAGAAAATTTCGCCATGGTGTGCGTTTATGTCCAAAATGATCCAAATGACTGCCAAAATTTTTTCTCCAATATCCTCTCGATCCCCTTCACTGAGACAACATTTTTCGCGGGAGATTTCAATTGCTGGCTTAATCCCATAACTGACTGCTGGCCCAAAACAAAGGCCATACTCCGCGGCCACACAGAGATTTTCATACTAAAGGCAACTCTGGGCCTGTATTACACCATACCCAAACAGGCCACCACTTTGGCCAACATGATGAGGCCCCACTACAACAAAAACCAACTGGTCTCAATGACCCAGATTGACCTGATGCTCGCCCCCATAGACTTCCATCACCATGTATCAAATTTTACAACAATTATCCCTCTCTCCAACCACCAAATGGTTTCAATAAAATTATCATCCGTGGCAAAATACCAAAAGCCACAGACCTGGAACAAGGTTCATCCAAGCACTATCCACCTTTCAGAGCTCAAACTTTGGATCAAGAAGGTGATGACAACACAAACAAGAATACGACCACCTACAGGGAACCCTATCGCTTAAGGGAAATTTTCAAGATTTGAGTAACCAAGAAGCCTGTCACTTGAACTCCAGAAAGCTGGCCGTGACATCTGCAGCAATCAATAAGGCTATCAGACAGCTCCAATGCTTAGAAAACAACACACCCCACGAGGGATACAGCCCCCAATGGGGACGCCTGTGGTTCCAAACATCTGCACAGGTCAACTCCCTCTTCAGAAAACACCAGCACTATATTCAAAGTATGGCACAAAATTAAAATACATTCTATCTGGTGAAACCCACATGGCCCAATTCTTCCGCCGCTTTAGACCAATCTCAATCTTGGCAACCTGCACACAGGTCCATCGAACAGATGACACACTGGCATCCACACCATCCAAAATATCGGCCAAATTACACCAGTTTTACACAGACCTGTACACGGCGGATTTTGTTGCACCTATCAAAATAAAGAATTTTTTATCATATGTATATATTGACAATATAGCTGATAAACCAGACCCTGCCAAACCCATCACTAGAGAGGAACTATGGGAGGTAATAAAATCAACTCCGCGCCACAAGTGCCCTGGGCCCAATGGCCTCTCATACAACTTTTACAGAAAATATTTTGATTACATCGCACCAGTAATACTAGCAACTATGAACAAGTGCCTAGAGGACACAGCCCTTCTACCTGGCGGCCAAGATGCATATGTGGTCACACTCTTCAAAAAAGGAGACCAGGCAGACCTAAACAATTGGCGTCCAATTGCTCTCACCAACACTGATACTAATATACTAACAAAAATCTTAGCTAAGCGTCTGGGATGCATTGCACAGACAGCCCTCTCCCCCCACCAGTTTGGCTTTATCCCCAATCGCTCGATTTGGGATAACATTCACACCATAGCCAACATCTGCCAAGCTAACCCCACAGGCGCCCTTGCTTTCCTGGACCAAAAGAAAGCATATGACCGAGTGCACTGGGACTACTTGGAACAATGTCTAAAGGCCTTCAACCTCCCACACCGCTTTATAAACTGGGCGCTCCTCCTAACACGCTCGGCCAGGTTTGCAATCAGAGGCCCAGTCTTTCTAACTGACACTATCACCACACAAAGGGGCCTCAAACAAGGCGACCCGCTTAGCCCCCTACTATACAATTTCAGCCTTGACCCTCTCCTCCGTATAGTAAACTCCAAGCTCTCTGGAATTGAGTTGGAAGGACAGCTACCAACCAAAATTCTCGCCTTTGCTGATGACTGTGTAGTCGGCGTCTCAGGCAATAGGGATGCCAGAGCAATTGAGCGCATTATCCAAAAATATGAGTCAGTGAGTAACGCCAAGCTGAACAAACAGAAAATAAAGGTAATTATGGTCAAATTCAACTAAAATTGAAACCCCCTCCCACAACTGACCAAACTAACCCACTGCACATCCTACCACAAGACAAAGACCTAACCCAATAAAACCACTATTCTTACCCTTCGCACCCCACCCAGCCACTAACCCAGTCCATCATCTGGGAATATGGCTTGAGGCTGGCGGATATGCACTTGATACCATTGAAACCAAAATTTTGGACAACATCACAAAAAGATTGTCAAGCATGCGGAGGAGTAAAGCTAGTTTAGCTGGAAGGGTTGTGTTAGCCAACTCCCTGATCTTGTCAAAGCTCTGGTTTGCTGCTAATGCAGTTCCTTTCTCCACAAACTTTACCAAAGCAGTGTACAAGATCCTGCAGAACTGGCTGTGGTCTGGATACTGCGCACCAGTCAGGCTGGAGACCATGTATGGCCCACGGAATAAAGGCGGGATGGGGCTGCTCAACTTGCAGAACGAGCAACGCAAATCTTTGGCTCCTGGATAGCTATGACAACGTCACCCAACCCGCCATCCCCCCACTGGGCCAAGGCAGCCAAAACTAACTTTGCAAGGGCACTACATATGAGGTGCCCATCCAACCCTACAACACTGATGAAGTACCTAACAACACATCCAACAGCCACAGGACTGCACAACACCAACCGCTACTTCAAACGCGTCCTGTACACCCTAAGACAAGGGGGTTGGAGTTTCTATTATGCACAACAATCATATGATACTAACCCGCCAATAGATTATACGCGACTCCACAGAGGACAAACTGTGACCAACGCACCTGCCCACTGCCACCCTTCCCTCTATCCCAGATTGACTATCTAGATTACCAAGACGTCCCATATGACTTGAGCACCCAAAGGAACGTGTGGGACCTCATCACTTGCCCCCTCTTATCCCCACAAGTGAGCTCCACAGTGTGGCGCTACATGCGTCACACGTTTAGAACAGCCGACCACACCTTATCAATGTTCAAGTCATGCGCCATCTGCAGCAGACACAACACGCTGGCCCACCGCCTGAAAGAGTGCCCGCTGTCCAAGATTATCTGGGCCAATGTGATGCACTTATTCCAACAATCACCATCAGCTGAATTCTGACTATCCCGCGATATCCTAGCACTCAACACAATCTCACCTATCCCCCAGACGCTAAGGGCTTTAATTGTGAGTATTACAATATGGTCCATTCACGCAATTGCCCTTGATGCCTTCAACGGGATCTTCCACAATATTATTTAAGCTATCGTCAGGTTCCACAGCCACTTGGCCGACCACTTCCAAGCCTGGATATTCGGATCACTAAAACACAAATGGAAGAAACAGATGGGTAACTGGCTACCAATCTGGTTCCTTCGATTTGACACTGAAAACCTCACAATCTCTATAGGTGATACACACTACTAGCCCTTGAGATGTCAAGTCTCTCAAGGCCATAGTCACCCACAACCCATGGCTACTAGCCACACCCAAGTGTACCATGTCTTGTCCTGCCTTTATGGTTCCAATACTTAGTGTGCTCCCCCTCTTTACTTTCTTTTCCCACATATTGGATGTGTCAGTCCCCTATTCAGCCATCCTCAAATAAATGAAATTATTTTTATTATTATTAGGGGGTGTGGCATAGTTAGAAGGCATCCAACTATCACCCCTCACGTCATGGTTCAAATTTTGTAATGGCAGAAATTGCATTAATTGCATTTCTGTGCCAAGAGGATATCAATACATGTGAATTTGTGCACCATGCCTCGGTCTGACCAAGCGAATCATTGAAGTTAGATTCATGTAATCCCAGCCTATCAGAACACGCACAGGAAGGTTTTACACCCAGTACTTGGGCTTTGTCCTCCACTCCTATATTTTGCTCCCTACTCCTTATCCTCTCTATTGGTGTGGTATATTTGTCCCAAGGTTGGTCCACCTCAAATAAAATTATTATTGTTATTATTATGTTTATTATTAAAATTGATACTATAATTGTGGACTAGTAAATTTCTGACATTTCCCATTCTTGGCCAATTTGAACCCACAACATTCTTATCTTGTAGCTGAGATGGCAAATGTCTGACATGTATCATCATCTTCATTTAAAAACTTTTTCAAACTCAGCAGGACAAAAACTAAATTTTTGAATGAATATGTTATAGGCATGTTTAAATTTTTGCTCATAAAATCACTTTAAATTGGCCGAAAACTACTTGACTAACCCTCGCCTATAAAAGGGCCTCTTTTGCCCCCTCCATGGTGAGTTGGTCGCATGTAATGTCACCTGTTTGGGGTTAATTGAACCCATTCCAATGGTAAAGGAATGACAAGGAGCACCAGTTGCAACCTCATTAGCAACAATTCCACTTCCAAGAAAAGAACTGTGGAATTATTGGATGTGCTGGGTGTGCACTCTTTTTAAAAACAAAACTAGTAATATTATTATAAATAGGGTATCCTCACTCCTCTCTCACTTAACACAGTAGCAGGCCCAGTCCAAATGTCCTGTAGTTTCTCTGGTTGCATTCCTATCAAGTGGTAAAAAAACCTTGTCTCCAGTTATTAAACTAGGGTAACTTGGTTCTTTGCTATCTCACTATTTGGCTTAGAGGGAGGCTAACTTCAATGTTGTTTAAAGCTTCTAACTGTATTCTAATAAGCCCTTCAGCTAAATCCTGTTGGTAGCTCCCAGATGATAGATTCTTTTGACCTGCTGATATGTTGGGTGCCAGGAGGGTAGGCAGCGCGGCCTCTTGCCCATACAGGGCTTTAAAAGGAGACATTCCAAACACTTGAAATGGCTTAATTGGTAATTTAACAGCACATATGGGAGAAACTGGTCCCACTTTGACTTGTAATAAAACTATCTTCTTTAAAATTCCTCCTAAAATCCCCATTTACTCTTATGACACTTATGTTGGAGGTTGGATTGTAGAGGGTAGTGAACTGCTGCTTCACCCCTACCAAATTCATCAATTCTTTTTTTAATTCTGAGATGAAGCTTTTGCCATTGTCCGACAAGAGAGTTTGAAGGAATTTATGTCTCTTAATCACCTGATTGTATAAGAAATGGGCAGTGGAATTAGCAGTGTACATCTTGACTGTAGATGCTTCGACCCACTTAGTGAGTTAGTCAACTGCCACCAAGATGAACTTGGCGCCACTAGATGCTGTTAGCAAAGGTCTAACTACGTCAATAAAGATATTGCTTAATGATGCAGTGGGGGGAATGGGCGTAAACTCGAATTTCTTTCTCAGCAGGTGAAAACTGGTGCAAGGTACACACAACTCCTTTAATTTTTGTACTTCGTTAAACATGCATTCCCAGTAGAACTTTTCCTTGAGGTATGCCAACATATTCATGGAATTTTTCATGGACCATGTACTTGTAAGCCTTCATAACTATCTCCAAACGATCACTGGGACAGATTTATGGATATCATTTGTCCTTTACCTTCTTTCAGAGATTTCCATTGACATGATAGGTGTCTTTAGAACATCTGCGCAGGACGCTCTGCATTTCTTCTGTCTCTTCCTTCCAGGCCTCTTTAGGCAGCCCAATTAGGTCGTATAGGAGATTACTCTCTGGCACCTGAATGTGGAATACCAGTAGTCTGACAAGCAATTGTATTGAGGTGTTTATCTCTAGCTCAATGTATAATTTTTAAATTATACCCCTGGAAGAGGAAAGCCCAATGGGCAAGGCATCCATCTGGATCCTTCATGTTCCTTAACTAGCGTAATGATGCATGATCCATGTCTAACTTAAAAATTCACTAAATATATAAAAGGCCTAAAGTGCTTGACTGCTCTGTTTACTGCAAGGCATTTGCATTCAGTAATTGTGTAATTCTTTTCTGTATTTCTGAATAAATTTAAGTAATACTTGATTGGGTCATCTATCCCATCTTTATCCAGTTAAGCTAATATTGCACCAAGTCACAAATCACTGGCGTTGGTGTACAAATAGAAGGTCTTATTGAAGTCTGTTATGCCAAGATTAATGCTTCTACCAATTGTATCTTCAACTCCGAAAATGCCTGCTCCTGCTCCAGGCTCCATTTAAACTTCGTCCCTTTAGTAAGCAGGTAGGTAAGGGGCGCTGCCAAGTCCGCGAAATAAGGGATGAAATACCTGTAGTACCCCACCATTCCTAGGAATACTTTAACATCACTCATAATCTTGAGTGGCTTGATTGACATTATTGCACTCAATTTTTCCTCATGAGGCTTAATTCTGGCTGGGCTAATCTCATGCACCAGGAACTCCAGATGGTTCTTAAATAAAAGTACACTTGCTTTTCTCCAGTTTTAAGTTGGATGCGCATAGCTGCGTGAAGACCTCCAAGAGGTGCTGAAAATGTACTTAAAACGTGCTACTGAACACCGCGATGTTGGTGAGGTATATCAACACATTTAACAGCTTAGGATCACTAAAGATGTGATCCATCACTCGTTAGAAGGTTTCAGGGGCGTTACAGAGCCCCTGCAGGCATCCTCATGGGATCAAATAAATATTAGCTAATTAATGCAAATTTCTCCTGGTCCTCAAGTGAGAGCTCCATTTTACAGTAGCCGCAGCTGGGTCTTTAACCAAAAAGTATTTCAAGCCACCCATTTTCTTCAAAGCGTCATTGAAGAATGGCAGCGGGTATGAGTCCCTCTTGGTATCTCGTTTAAGTGGCAGTAATCCATGACAACCCTATGGGTCCCATCCTTCTTGCGCACCAGCAACAAAGATTCCCATGGCTCTTCAATGGACATATTAGCCTGGCTTTGTGTAACTGATTGAGCTCTTTCATGATGGCTGCATCATATGTCTTTGAACAGCAGTAAGGTTTGGACTTGAAGGGGATAGATGAACCAGTGTCCATCCTATAAGACCAACCTTTGCACAGGACATAGTCATTGGGGCCAGTGCTGAAGATGTCATTAAACTCGTTCAAAAGTTCATCCAACTCTTTTTGCTGTTTAGGGGTCACATTTCCAAACTCAAGCTTGTCAAAAACTCCTACTGTGTGGATGGACTCGATATCTTGGCAACTGGCCAGGCGTGCCAATGCTACAACTTGTCCCTTGTATACTCAGATTGGTTGCGTAGTGATGTTGACTAAAATAATGTTCAGCTCTCCAGAGTAAAAGGTATTGTAGAATCTTGGTAATAATCTAGACTCTTACTCTCAGATTCCGTCTTGACTGTACAATTCCAGTATTGTGCTAGGAGAATATTAACACTTATTGACAAGGTCATTAATTTTTGATCCCCTGGCCAAATATACATGGTTTCACTAGCGCTCAAGGAAAGTCCTTCTTCAGCGCTCATGATAGGCAGTTGTTTTAACCATTCTCCATTAAGGTGTAATGGATTGGATAGATCGATTGGTTTGTTTCACCAAAGCACATATGGTGTTTTTGAGGTTTAATGTCCTCATCCTTGAACACCAGGGGGTTTTGGTAGCCAAGAATACTAACTGTGCTAGTGTTAAAGTTAATCTTTACCTAAACTCCAAAAGATACTGACTCACAATAAGGAAATTGTAGTGGTTGTTGTCCAGTACCACTGCAGGTGCCATCAGGACTCTAACTTTTGGTATTACTGGTTAGATTCGCTAAGCTAGTTGCACAGGGTGACGTCACTGAGCAACAGACAGATGATATGAAGATTGCCGATCCTTAGTAAATATATAATAGTAATATATAGGTATGAAGCTATCACTCCAACTGACACCACTTTATTATCTAAATAAAACTGCAAACTACTTCTGCTAACTTTCACTTCTCTTCTACTTTCCAAAAACCTCCCCCTTCCATTTACTTGTTCAGTTCATAATCTTCAATCTACTTGGTTGATTTTGACCCATCAGCTAGTAACTCTCTAACCCCTACAATTTTAGGGTTTCATCCCTTTATTTAGGCTTTAGAGGAATTCTTTCAATCCACGGATTATTAGTACCAATCGTTTCACTTCACATCAACATAATCTACCCGCTCAAACCTTAAGGCTCACTTCAACTCATAAAATATGATCCACCAGATATATGGCTTATCATCCATTCATATCAATTTCTCAACATTTTATCTTGACTGGACAATAAGCTCCTATTGCTTGTATGCTTTAAGAAACTTCATGTAACTTGGTAATAGTCTGACCATTAATAAGTTCCTTAATATTAGGCATCAATACCAGTCTTCTCAATTATTTCAAACGGTAGTTGCAGATGTTAATGAGCTTATTCTTCCTTCCAAACCCATGTTGGTCGTGTAACAAGACATGATATCTTATATTGAACTGTGAGAGTCTGCTATATATACTTTGGTCAGCCACCTGATCACAAATATTCTTAGCTAACCTGAAAGAATAAGCTTCCATTTGTAGTTTTATCAGTGTGTCTGTTAAGGTTGTTCAGATAACGCTGCAATTATACTCCACCATTATCCTCCACACAGAAGTAAAGCAAAGAGGGCATATCTGGATGTCTACCATAGAGAAATTGGAAAGACTCTTGCCTTTCAATGAGTGTTAGCTGATATTAAAAGAAAAGACAGCAGTAGATAGGAGGGTACTCCATTAAGAGGGGCGATCCTTTACAAGATTGTGGAGAATGTTTACCAATGCTTATTAACCCGTTCCTCCATTCCATTAGGTTAAGGGTGGTGGGTGTAGTCAAGACCCCGCAGATTGCCATTAGTTTGTTCAACTTAGGCAGGATATGCAATGCAAAGTTAGTTCCGTTGTCCATGAGAATAAATTGTGGACAGCCATGTTGCTATATGACACACTCCATGATAAACTTGACGGTGGTTACAGTCCTTAAATCATTAATCTCTCTTGCTTCTACCCATCTTTTCAAGTGACTGATGACTACTAATATATAATTAGAGCAGTTTGCGCCAATTGGCAGAGGCCCCACTATGCCAAGGGAAACAGTATTCCATGCAAAACAAGGCTTAACCAGCTGGTAGGTAATTTTATTGTGGAAAGATTTCACCACATGACACTGTTGACAACAAACAACCATCTCAAGCACGTCATAATGAA